>VMBQ01003954.1:54907-96386 GCA_007657795.1 Dreissena rostriformis
CAAACACTATTCACTAAAGTCTGCAACTGGCTTGAGATCATGCATTCAGCCCCGTTTTTCTAGAACGCGGCTCTAATATTTTTCTGTATTGCATTACAAACGAAATTTTAAAATTTGACAGTGCTTATATGAAAGAAGGACTCATATACTGGTGCACAATTGGGCATTTAGAAAATATATTTGAAGATTAAACTTAAATTATTTTTGGTACAAAATAAAAGAAAACAACGCCATGTACGTCTTCGAAGACACTGTTATTTTCCAAGTTTGCTGTGGTCGTATAAAAAATATAGGGAAGGATAAATAAAATAATCACAATTATTTGTACGCTGCAATTCGGATACCATTGATGTATTTTCGTTTACGAACTTGCATAAAGCCCATTTTCCGAGAACGAGGCGGAAGTGAGGTAAATTCATCTCCCCAAAGCACAGGACAGAAACTGAAAACCGGTTTGTTCCACTGAACTAAAATCAAATACGTAATCAATAATCAATTTAACGTGTGTCATTATTGATTGAAAAGATGTTTTTATTTAAATATAAGAGCCTCCTTCTGGTTAAACTGGGCGTAATGCATGTGCGTTAAATGTCGTCCCAGATTAGCATGTGCAGCCCGCATAGGCTATTAAGGTTCGAAACATTCCGTTTTATGGAATTCTTCGTTTGAATGATGTCTCTTCTACATAAAATTCCTTTTATGCGGAAAATGCATTATACCAAGTTTTCCCAGAGCCAGGCGTAGAAACGAACGATATATGTGTTAGCGTAGAAACGAACGACATATTTTCAATATTTCTTCCGCCTCCTCCCAAAATACCCCATGTTTATAAACTGCATACAGCATGTGCTTTGATTTATATTCATGTTGATGAAAACAAAACGATCTCAATTATAAAGGAAAACATGCAACACTTAAGTTACGGAACATATATCAGAGTGCGAACAAATAAACTGACGCCTTGAGATGGATCGTCCAATGTGGGATGGTTTCGTGAGTCTTGAGTTTTTTTATGACGAGTGCTGGGATACACTTCGTGTGCACACATAACGCAGCCTCAAGCGCGGAAGGACCTCATAATTTTCGAACTACACACACTCGAAGGTTTGTATAACTATGATAGTACAATAATACAGTAATAACAAGATTACTTCAATGTAGTTCTGGCTTCCATAACTTTAAATGTCGCTTTTTATGATTTTTGACTGGCGCGACTTTATAGTTATGTGCCAACCCCATTAGGTAAGTCAACCAGAAATTCCCGAAAAGTTGACAGTTAACAAAGACCGGTCCAAAACAGCTTTTAAATGCAGTTATTGGCTACAATCAACCACTTGATCGGAACGATTTACATTTTGCACATTAAACTGATATATTCTTTCACAAAATAATATCTTAAACATTTGAAATTTATCCTTTCTGCTCTAATATATCGAGAAAAACAGCGACGCGACAGACATTTTTGAAATGATAATCTCCCGAGATTTCACGGTCATATGACGTTATTTCTAGTTTTAGTAACGCACCATGTGCTCAAGTGCTTTCAATTCAGAATGACAGTTCCCGGTATTATAAATTATTCTTGCTTGTTTCGTAAACAAATTGTAATACAAACTCAAAATAAAATTATTTAAAATTACCTGATTCACTTTGAAATCAGTCTTTTAATCCACCAGACGGAAGTCGTTAATCACAAATAATAGATTTCAGAAAACGAAAGTAATGTTTACAATTTCAGTAAAAAAAAATGTCAAGGTCGATCCGTAAGTATCCAAATTAAAACTCGTCACGTGACAAAGCGACAATGGCGTAACACATTTGAATTTCAGGCTGATGAGAGTTATTTTCATCTATTGTAAGATGCATTTGAAATATTTGAACCTTAAAATATGCCCCGATGCAGCAATATATGTAGAAATGTATCCAAGAAAATGAACTGTCTTTGATTTACAGCGTGACATAAATATGTTACGACTCTGGTTGACTTTTGTTATGGGGTTCGCCTCAGCGTACAGGTCTGTCAATACTATATAAACTTTTCGCTGAAGTTTCTTTAGCTTTCTTCAATGTACTTCAAGAATGTCTATTTTCGAATGCGTAGATGCACGAGTTTAATGTAAGGTATTTCTCACAAAAAACGACGACAACATAATGTTAGGAGGCTTTGACCAAAGATTGACTCAACGATTAAAAAAGGATGGGAGAGTGTTCAAATGAATGTATCTTTTGTATACAATTTAAAAGATTATGTAACACACGCATATCAGATTTAGTTTCCACTGCGCAAATTGATTCGTGACTATTTTAAGCTGATTGAAGGGACGTACAAAGACATCATTTGGTATGAAACTAAAACAAAACATGGTCACAGTTTTCCAATAATCTTAAATGGATTATTGTGCCTCTCTAATGCACATCTCAATAACCCAACAGAAAGTCACATTAAAACATTATTTATTCTCTGGAATTGTGGGGCAATGTGGTTTTAAGAATAACTTATTCAGCACCGGAAATAACTCACAGTGTGAATAATGTCAAAATAATCATGGATTTTATTTACATTTCCTTTCAAGTCTCTTGTGATTTTTTTCTCTAAACTTTTGTATTCAAGACCGTCCTCCAGTATTCTGCTTTCCAATATGACCGTAACGTACTCTGAACTGGAATTGACGCACGTAAAATCAAATTGAGCCTCGTTCTGCGAAAGAAAATGGGCATCATGCATGTGCGTAAAGTGTCGTTCCAGATTAGCATGTGCAGTAAAGGGGTAAAGAGCATAATTGAGCACACTGGCTTCTATGCCAACTGTCCCCACCCAGACGTCATTGAAGTTTCGTTTTACGAATTCATTGAAATAAATTATGAAGAAACAATACATGAGTATGATGCTATTAACAAAAATACTCAGACTAAATTAAATTTAATGAACGCACCTAAATAAGGATGAAAACAAACAACAAATCGATTTTATATACACAACGTAAATTAACTGTTTTACAAAATCATCGTTTTTATTGATTATCATGTTTTATATCAAATATAATTTTACTTATTATGTCTGAAAAAAAACATAAGCGTGCAAGGGAATGCATTTTCGGTTTATACGATTATATTGTTGTTATTATTTGTTTTTACTGACAACGAACTCGGCAATGGAACACAATCTACGAGCCTCGGTATGTAGTTACCACACAAATGTATATACTTGGCACCTCTGCGCGACCATGTTTTAGAACAAAAATACTCAGAAATGGAAATGCTTTCGGAATAAATTACATTTAATGAACGAACACACATACGGATAAAGACAAACAACAAATAGATCATTTTTTATGTACGCAGCATATAGTAACTGATTTGAACCTTTATATGTCTGTAAAAACTTGAATTGTTACACATTAAATACATTTTCTTGATAAATGTAATTGTTTTTATTTAGTTGTTTACACCAATTTTGATACTTTTTGAATCAGCATTTTTAACCCGGTGTTTAATTGCCCCTTTGTTCATCACAAACCGATTATCTTGCTATGATCGGATACTGTCCAGACAAAGAAATCGTGGTGGCATAAACCCAGAGACCTATACTTGGGTCCCTGCATAAACCACATGTGGTAGACTAGTGTCTGGTCATTTAACACAATTTATGATACCTCCATATCCATGACATATTAAGCAGTAATTGAAGCTCAATTTTACAGCCAAAACACTTAATAGCTGATTTAATAAAATATTTTAACATATTTAATTGAAATGAACATGAACTATACAGTGTATAGATATATGCCAGCTTAATCAAAATAATAAAGTGTTTAATTACTATAAGTTTAAAATATTGTACAAATTCACTGCGTCACAAATAACGGTTTTAACGGCTACCGACAAGTGTAAACTCCGCTAGTAGGTGTAAAGATTTTACGTTACTGCAGTGTACAAAACACCATCATGAAAACAAGTAATCACGTTAGATCACAATAGGGGTAAAAATACTTGCGTAAAATAAATTAAATATATTTATTTATGGTATCATAAAATGCTAGATTTTTATCACTCATTATCACAACTAAAGAGATTTCAATATACATGCAAAGACAGTTCAATTTGCATAATATGCAGTTTTTTCTATTTGTATTCTAAATTTATTTAAATTGTCTTTCAATATAAATGAAACGAAAATTCATTCTATGTAAAATAAAATAACCACCAAATTAAAAAAAATATATATTCCGCTGTTAAGGGCTTTGTTTTATAATTAATTTCGTACAATTGCGATCGCTGAAAAAAAAATGAACGAGTTTCCGTGTCATGCGCGTGGGGTCAAGTTGACGTCATCACCAATTTTTCTTGATGATTCCAATCGTTTTAGAATATATTTATTTATAAAAAAAAAATCATTTTTCGTTATAAAATCAGCATTTCACCGTTAATGTCAGCGTTTGAGTTATTGTGGTGCATTGGAGAAAATTGCACCCTTCACTTTATCGTTATATTTTAAAACGGTAGCATAACTGTTAAAATGCCTTATTTGTGTATAACATTATTGAGTCATTTTTGAAGAAACTCTATCTTTTTTAGAATAACACGTTACTGTCATATCGTTTTGGAATTTATCATATCTCTACGTTGATAACGACCTCATTCAAAGGTGACATATAATCCTTTATATCTGGTTAGTAGAAGTTTGTATAAGTCAATGTTTGGAGGTACGACGTATTACTCGGTATCAACTATTTAGACTTCATAACTACTAGAAATGAATCATATGCAATAAAACAAACGATTTGATATAATGATGTAGTATGTGTAAGGTACAAAAAGTAACACAACAGCTGAAACGTATCTTAAAAATATTGAGCCCGTTTCAAAAAGTTCGTATGAACAATTTTCTAACATAAGAATTGTAACGAAGTTTCTTTTGAAATTAACACTAGCAATGCTTTGTAGTACTAGATTTACATTTAGTTATTATAGAGGGGGCAATTATTGGTGACGCAAATTTAAAATACAAAGATTAGTTAGATGTCTGTCGAACTTGAATTGGTTAAGCATATTGGAATGCATGGATGATTGATACAGAAGATACAGGCACGTTTATTGTAGCATAGACATATACATTAACATAATGTAAAAAAAGCAAGGAGGTTTATTTTTTACAAAGAATTTTATTCAATATTATATTTGATTCTTTTTTATTCGTCAATGAACAAAAACAGTAGATCAGTAACAGTATTATTGTCTGTAAAAAAGATGTATTGTGTTAATGATATCATTTACAGATTTGTTCTATTCAGTATGATTTAAAACTGTATAGACTAGGAAACAGTATATAATTATTAACTGTCAAAAAGGGCTCTGTCAACTTTATGACGTAGAATACGGTTATGATATCACAACACAAAATGTGTTTACCGTATTTATTTTTGAAAAATGTTTATTTAAACAACAATAAAAACATGATGTTATCTATTAATTGATATTTAAGCGAAAACATACTGTTTTTCTGTGATAAATTTACCTTATTACATGAATGCCGCATTCGATTCAAAACAAATTACAATAACAAATGTCAAAAAGTATGTTAATATATGTTTTCTTTTCTGTTTAAAAATGCAAGAATTGCTAAAATCTATGGCAGGGTATGTAACCTATCTGATTGGTTCTTACTACAAATCACGACAAATCGGGATAATACCTGGGTCATCTGTATGCCAGGTGGACGCTTTAAGTTTACCTGCATCACTATAAACTGCTTGACCAGAAATATGACTGAACCCTTTTTGAAATGGTCAGTTGTTGATTATATACTAATAAATAGTGTACTTCACGAAACTAAATACATTTTAATAAATTAAGCTTATCTTCACATCTGGCTAAATCTACATGTGAGCAAAACAAGAGAAGGGATTAAACCAATTTGAAATTGCTAGGCTTAAGATAATGATATTATACTTAAATCATGGTGAATATAAGGTTGAATCAGGGCACATAATTTATTCTTGCAAGTTTTTTAATATTTAAGCTTATTTTTTATTCCTTGATACACTTAAATTTCAAATGTCAAATTAAAAACTTAGAAAAAATTGTGTAACTTAAGTGTTGTTTCCAAAAGGGGCAGTAGATTTTTGTTAACTAGCCTAATCAAGGTTGTATGGTTACATCAATTTTAATTCAATTCAAAGTTAATTGGCAATCCGCCATTCTCCTTCGGTCAAGTGAATATATACAAAAGAAATATGGCCAAGACAGGGAATCACGAAATATAACAATTTAAAGATGAAAACATATGGCAATCATAACACATACTATGAATGACTATTCAATGCAGTAATGTTTGTAAACATGCAATGATACAGCAGCTATAAGATTTACTTTCTCACATTTAAGTTTGAAAGCTTCGACCAAACAAATATGCAATCTGTTTGAACATAAGAAAATTATTGGAAGACATTATTAATATGTATTTACTTATGGTAGTCAGGATGTCCTGATAATATATTTTAAACGCGACTCATTTTACAAATGGACAACATAATACAAAATGATATTTGGATTCACACACATTATGTTTACAGAGCTAACACTTGCGTCCATCTCGGGACAACCAACTATATCTGCCAACTTCTATTTTAAGACAATTGGAACTTAATCGAAATTGGCTCATTTAGATTCTTGACTATTCATCAGATTTGCAATCAAGGTATGTTTCATATTCGAAGCTTTGTTTTAAATTTTAAGTAGAATTCCATTTTGGACTGTGAAGCTTATCATGAAATGCATCAATCGCCGTAGTTCGACGTGGCGTAGTGGATATGGTGTCCGCCTAGCGATCGGGAGGTCACGGGTTCGATCCCCACAATGGGAGCATTCTTTGGATCTCCCCAAAAGACACCAAGAACTGGTTCTAGTCCCAGGAAACGGACTCGAGAGCGTTTCGCATTAGTGTTAGGTTTTCAATGCAATCGAGCTAAAATAAATAGGTTTAAACTAAATGCATCAATCCATTCTTGAACAATTGAGTTTGTATCCTTGATGTACAGTAAATGAAATGTCGCACGTGAAATCATGTGTATACGGCATTAAGCCCAATCCAAGCCAAGGTTCTTTTAAGTTGACTTCAAAAAATTGCATCATAGATTATTGTTCGTTCAATTACAATTATTCATATTCATCTGTTTCATACAAAAAATGGTATAAAAATGAATTTTTGTTATTAACAACTTTCATCCAATAACGAAATACTCTAAGTTTGCATAAAACGGCTAGAGGGAATCCCAATTTTACTACGAACAGCATAGTTAGAAGTAGATTGTTTAACACAAAGGATATTTTTGCAAAATTCGTTATGTAATTTATCCATATCAGACTTGTCATAAATTCCCCAGACTTCAGAACCATACACTATGATTGGTATTTCTAATGAATAGAATAGAACTTTTCGACATCTCATTTGACACTAATAAAAAGATGAAAGATGATGATATGCTCTTATGTAGAGGAATTTTATACCCAGATACACAAAACTGTCGACACTTTCAATTCAATCATATTTATTGACCATTTGTAGTTTCTCCTGCTTTTTCAAAAATGCATATTTTCCTTTTTTAGCATTTAATTTAAGACCCCATTTAGACGAGTAAAGGTATGCATTGTTAAGTTGGTTCTGAAGTCTTACTGGGTTACTAGTAAATAATACAATATCATCAGCAAACACAGTATAACAACAGATAGCAAATGCAAATCGTCATTTTTAAAATTTTGAACATTAATACATCAACATGTGATGGTGCCCTACTTGCAACACACAATAGTACATAACTGCATATCTCAAAAAGGTTTTGTCAATTGTTTATTTAAGAAATAATATTTTTCTATCATGGTTTGTTGTCGAATAACCCACAGTAAGGAGTATAGATGCGTAGGAATTAAATCACGAGTGCGAAGCACGAGTGATTTGATTACACGCATCTATACTCCTTACTGTGGGTTATTCGACAACAAACCATCATAGAAAAATATTATTTCGATTCTAACACGATTCTGATTGATTTGGTTCAAGCTTTTGGACGTGAACTATATTTTTCAATACTCCGCCCTTCTTAGTATAAAGTTCACTATTTAGTGACGTCATTGAATCGTAACAAACATATGACGTCGTTTTCATTCACAACAAAAATCGTAGAAACTAAATGACGTCACGTTTTTTGATGCTACTAAAAAGCTGACATGCTATAAATGTTTTCTTAATAACGTTTCCTAAAAAATAACATTCTTTGTAGGCGTGGTTATGCCACTTATCACCAAACATACAATTTGTTGTCTCATTACACTTATATACATGCTACATTTATTACATTTCTTTTAAAGCGGGTTTTAGCACGTGCATTTTACTGCAATATTTTCTTTATTTATTCGGAACTATTTTCGAAACATTAAGCTCCGCCCATAATTATTGCAGAATAACCCATGGACGATTTTCTTCTTTGTTTATATGAAATTTGGCACGTGCCGTGTTAGAATTCTAGTTAACTCAACAATTTATATAAATAGTGATGGTCTTAGAAATTGATGTCATAAGTTAAATACTGACTGATAATGGGACTTAAAACTTGTATAATAATGGGAATGTTCATATGTATGACCTTTTATGTGAAATAAGTGACTTTTAAATAATAAACTTATATTTATTTTTTACTGAAAGCAACCGTTTTTCTCTTTTATTTAAGACTTCAAAAATGCGTAATAGTATTACAATATGACGTACAAACGAAGTCAGTATTAAAATTATGAGGCCCTACCATCATCCCATTTTAAAACAACAATGCCCTTTAAAATGTAGCCAGTATCAAAATATATCAATATTATTTCGGGACAATGAATTTGGCTGAAAATGTTTACAAAGAAAGACGATTTGAACCAAAATGAATTGGTGACTGTTGATTCATTGATCTAACCTTATGTTGATTAATGAGACAATCCGTCATCTCAATCGAAAACAGATTATTTCTTGCTAAAACCGGCTGAATCCATCAATCTTTAACATGAAAGTTTAACATGCACGATATTAACCCAAAAGCAAACAAATTTTCGTTTTTATTTAATGTTTTTGATTATTTGTTTCATATAAGTTATTTTAAAGAAGTTTTGTATTCGAACTTTATTTTAATTGATGCGTAGTAATTTAGCTAAGAAATCAACATTTCAGCGTCATGTTATTTTTTAAGAAATAATCAACGTTAGTTGTAGAGGCTACCAATAGTCCTTAAATGCATGGACCGTCGTGTGTTTGCTCCGATTAGAAACATAATATAAATTAACCTTCAACGTGCGGTAAAGGCTTAGCCAACGTGTTTGTAACAACAAAGAGGCAAGGTCACAAAAGTAACAAAATGGAAACGCAGAAAGGATGAAAATGGAAATATGCTCCTTAACATGTATAACTGTATAAAGTAAAACTTATCTAAAAAGGCTTAATGAAATGTATGTTTTGTTGTGTTTTCAATTTATTCCGAAATATACACCTAACTGAATTAGAACGGCCTCGAAAACACGTTTTATTGCTGGCTCGGACAAGCACAAATCCGTAGGGAAAATACTCTTGACTTTAAAATAAAGTTTTTGCCAAACTGACCAGCTTCCATGCATTATGGGTTCAATCAGTACACTCGAGGAATTGTCACATTGGCTGGCCGAGGAGATCAAAGTCGTGTGGATTAAAGGGGTAAGACAAATTTTTAAGTAATTAAATGTAAAATTTTCAAATAGACCCTTATTCATAAATAGATTATGTGAGCATTAACGGTAGTATTAACATTTACTGCTATGTGTATACAATTCTCTTTTATGAATTTCTATGATAAATGTTGCAAGCTATTTAAATTAAATTACCGTTTACAAAAGTAGTCCCTAATCATGCTAGTGAGAAATGTTATCAGTAATTATTTATCTGATATTTATTAATATTGTATCATTTAGCATTAAATGAAAACGGATATCAGGCACCTTTGTATTTTGCCTATATCAGCGTTAAGATATGATAATGTACTTTATATGGTGGCTGATTGTTGCCATCTAGTTCTGTCTTCAAACAACACAACACGTTTACATGCAATTGGTGTATATATGAAGATGTTTTGCAGGGGATGAAACCGAAATCAATGCCCATCGATTTGCATGATATTTGTTTAGTGCTGTGTTGTATTTATTTTTCTGCACAGCGAATTCAATAACCTTAAATGTCCGGTATATTTAAAGTGAAGTTGTGAACATATAGAAGATATTTGTTGGATTTGGTGGAATATCGATTTTATTTCACGAGTGATGATAGAAAATATATTCATTCTATGATCACGAGGAAAATAAAATCAAAATTCCTCCGATTCCGACAAATTTACTTTTTATTCCATGCTTTTTTCACTGTTAATGCACATTGTAAAAGAGTTTAACTGGAGAAAAAAAGACGTAATTTCACAGTAAAACAGTGAAAGATATCGATATTTGTCACTGTTATGTTTCACTGTTTGATAGAGTGAAATATCAGTTTTAATTACAGATGTTTCTATATAAACCACCGGAAAGCATACATTAAATAATATTATTTGTTCGAATGAGTCAAAATAAGCATTACCGTCATTTGGTCTCAATATAATGTAACAAAAAAGACTAATCCTGCAGCAAACTCCACGAATGTTTATCCGGAAATGCTGACAAGTACAATGAATAATTGGTTTTATCTAAGAATCGAGTCAAGCTGATCACTTTGTTAAAATAATATCTATTTATGAGGTTTGTGAGCGAACCTAAATAATAACACTTCGCCATCACTGATTTTGCTACGGCTCCCCACACCAGTTAGGTCATACATTGACTTATAATAAACACGAGACCGCACTTTCCGCGCAAATAGAGTCCCATCAAATGCAGTCAACAGTTTGTTTTAAATAATTATTTTCAGTACGACATAATCATTCACAGATTTGAGCTTCCGTTATATTGGTTATAAAACAGTGTCTAACAAGTAGTTACTCTTATTACTTCACTGTTTGTTTTGAAAATATGTTGCAGTGTCATAAATGTCTACCTTCAGAACTTGTGTATATGTCAAATAACCCTTTGTATAACACAATAAATGTGTATTTACCCTTTATAAAACATAAACGTGACACTACAGCAATTCATCATAATAGAAGTAATGTTGTTATTTAAACTATGTTCATGTAAATTTAACATACGCAAAAAAGCAGTTGGGGTTTCGATTGGTATAAACACGTTTTATTGAGTTACCCCGGATGCGTTCTACCAATACAGATGCGATTCCTGGGAAAACACGAGTTCATAATTTGCTTGGAATTCTGTCCATTTAGTCCAATTCCAAAACAAAAAACTATCGACGAATATATACTAATTGCGATCAAATAAAGGTACATACACATGAACAAACACGCTCATACATAAGCAAGCAAGCGGAATTGTCATCACATAAATAATGATTTAATGCAATATATAACGGTATAATCATTATTGCTGTCAAAATAACATTTTTAACACTGGAACAACACCAAGCTATTATACATTAGTGTGATAGCATATATTTTTTTACTTATGAAGAGGACAAGTAAGTGTAATGTTAGACAGGGAATGTTTACAGGCTAACGATATCTTCACGAGGAGATTCTTTGGTTATGTTAGTCAATAGTTTATCACTAAGTATGTTGTCTGAATCACTTTGTCTGTAGTCTGCATCACCGCAGCCAGAGTCACAATGTTTCATAAAAGGAACGCAATGGTTATCAGGCTGGTTACTTATTACTTCTAAATCAACAGACGCTTGCCGCTTTAGCCCTGCGATAACGTGCGAGCGCCTGGATAACGAGGTGGGTGAGTCAATACCGGTATTCGGAAGCATTACGTTTCGGATTACTCCAATGGCGAGCTTGTTGGTCGGAAGTCGTGGGGACATCGAACCGGCCATGTAGTTGCTACAGTCATTCACGGACAACGAACTAGTACGCGGTTGTAGGGGTTGATCGCATAAACAATGAAAGCAGAAAGTACAACACGTGTAATTGGAGTCCTTGGCGGAATACGCCGGGTCTTGCCGGCGGAAGGTTCGGATCTTTGCCTCCGTGGTTTTGTGAGAGAAGAGTTTTCGGATGGTGAAGATGAGACGAGAGACGACCTCGCGGCGCAGGAGGATATATACCCAGGGGTCCAGGATCTGATTGAGCGAGGCGAAGCGGATAATGAGCAGATCAGTGCTCATGTTCAAAGGAAGAAGCTTCGTTTGGTTGAGTACAATGCGAATCTGAAAAATAAACCCAACCATACATGCGTGTATTTGTTTGGTTGTGTTTCATGGGATGTAATGGATAATCAGTTGTATCATTTACTGCACACACTGTATATCTTATTTACCAAATTTCAACAAAGGAATCTCATCGATGTCAAGTATCGCATTTATGACTTATTATGATAATTTTATCTCTTACTTCGCTATAACAAAAGTCTTATTGTCATTTTTGTCTTGCTCCAGAAAGGAGATCCCTCAAACAAATATGAGTTATACGATATCCGTAATTCTGGATGGAAACAATTACATTACTGACATTAGCTGTACCGTTTGTATACAGTTTTGTAATAAATGATTTTATATTGACTGAAACAAGTCTCGACTTTAGTAAACCAAACCGTATATCTGAGAACACAATGACGTGTTTGTTAGAAATGTCACATGAGTGGTGCACTTTTATTTGTTGTTTTCCCCTGCCCTCCAATTATTTCCCTTCAAGTTAGTATTAATTAAATGCCTGTCATCAACTCGTACATCGCCTAATTATTCTCGCACGAGTGCAAGACGTTGGCGTGTTGGAATATTCATTACTGTAAATTCCTGCATACATATCCGTTGACTATGTATACAGTATGAAGCGTTGAATCGAATGGAATATGATAAGTGTTCACAGAGACATTCATTGCTACGTTTAAAGAATTTTACATTGACTTACAATTATATGTTTAAACATTTGCACCGACCATCGATGGTGCATACTTCTTTACAATTTATTTGTAAATAATGGATAAAATAATTCAGCTATAGTATATACTCCACTAAAATATAAATCAGAAGTAACGCACTCTCTGACACAGGCGCGTGTTTTGATACAACGACCAAATATGGATGAATATAATGATTTTATGCATGGAAACTTGACTATAATGAACAGTATTGGATGAATAATTAAATACAATGACCATATATGGATGAATCCTTAAATACAATGACCATATATTGATGATACGTTAAATGCAATTACCTAATATGGATGAATACTTAAAATGTACAAGTGGGTTTACTAGTTGTCATAATATATGCACTAATAAACAGCGTACTTGTATATACACCGTGCCTTCGTTGTATGTGAACTAGTTATATATAATTATTCAAGCGCTTTGTTCCGGTCCATAACACTGGAACAAGGCTTTTTCTTCGTTGTTTAACAAAACCTTTCAATAACGTAATATACATTAAGTGAAATTTAAATGGTGATCCGGTGTTTTCATTCATTTATTTTGCTCAGCATAGATAGGATAAGGATGTTTTCATTATGCTATGCATTGAAGTATATATTATTTTATCCTACAGCTAAATGATTTTATAGAACAAAATACCACCCATACAGAAAAGATAAGATTTATCCAACACCCTTTATCCCACACATATATGGACAACTGTGTTTTAACCTTTCACTCCTCGTTCATTTGTTCTTAAATTTGGATTTATACATGAAATGAATGTTTATTTTTTTAACTAAATATACCGTATATAAAACAAGCCGTAAGTTATCAATCCAATGCAGCGTTTCTTTTAAATTCGTTCAGCTAAAGAAAAAAACTCTTGTGTCAACCACAACCAGAAGATGTTTTACTTTTTTCCTGTCAGTTAGTAAACAGTGTGTAAAAAGAAAAGTTGATTATAGACTAAAATTAATAATTTCGGCGGGAATAAATGCTGAATCATGTTTCACGTAGGAGTCTACACATTTTGTAAATTTCAAAATGGCAGCCATTTTTGTTTTTGGTATGTTACAGTGGTGAAACAAGAATTTTAGTTTGAACAAAACCGTCTGTTGTCTTCTTGAGTTTGTAACATATGGAACGCTGATTAAATTTGAATCGAGGCATATAGCGATATTTTGTCTCTTTACTCTTCTTTTGCGTGGAATTCTAAAGGACTTTTTCGAGTTTCGTGAACGAGAAAGATCACAATTAATATTACTACGCCATGTTAGATGTAGTTAATTTAATCTGATTTTGCTTTTATTTCAGTAATTTAACAACAAGCCTCGCCGTGTAAACCTTTCTTCAACTCGTGGGATAAATACAAGTTCACAATCACACTAACATAGTATTCTTTATATCATCGGTAACTAAATTGTGATGATTTTTAATGGGCTGTCGTCAGTGTGAGTCTGACATTGTCTGGTCAAAGGATCGTTACGCCATCTACTACAGTACATGCCGACTTAACGCAAGACAGTATTTCCAGTAGGATGATGATATTTACTGGGCAACTGAAACTTTATTTAGAGAAATAGTTGAAGAACACGCTCCTATTAAACAGAAAAAACCTAGGACAAATCCACCTCCATATATGAATTCTGAATATAGAAAAGTTATTTACAAAACTAGACAGGCTCATAATACATACTTAAATAATAGAAGTACGAAGAATTGGGAAGCCTACAAAAAAATAAGAAACCAAAAGACCAAAATAAAAAGAAACTCTATTGATATTTATTTCATGGAGAGATGTAGTGGCGGTCCAAAATCAAAAGACTTCTGGCCTACTATAAAACCTTTTTTATCAAAACATACTCAAAACAAAAACGCAAACGAAATTATCTTGAAAGAAAATGATAACTTAGTGTCAGATCAATCACAAGTCAGTACTATCTTGAATGATTTCTATGTAAATATTGCAAATAATATAGGCATTAACAATAACACCCCAGTAAACAAGGATCATCCAAGCATCAGCAAAATTTCACTTCATCACACTGACAACTCTATATTCGATTTCAAATTTACAACATGTGCAGAGGTTAAATCACACTTAAACTCCTTGGATCCAAAGAAAGCTACAGGCGTTGATGCACTGCCACCTAAAATTCTAAAAGCAGCTTCAAATATCATTTCACAACCTATAACTAACATTGCAAATCATATGATAAAAAACAGTCAATTCCCAAACAACCTCAAACTTGCACAGGTCACACCAATCTATAAAAAAGAGGACCCCTTTGTTAAAATGAATTATAGGCCTGTTAGCATTTTGCCGTCTATGTCAAAAATCTTTGAAAAAATAATTAATAACCAACTGTCCACCCATTTTGAAAACATTTTCAGCAATTATTTGGCAGCTTTTAGACCTAACTATGGATGTCAAACTACGCTCCTCCGTCTTTGTGAAGACTGGAAACAATCACTCGACAAAAATGAATACATAGCCGCAATCCTAATGGACTTATCTAAGGCATTTGACTGCCTTCCACATGACCTAATTATTGCAAAATTGTCTGCCTACGGTTTATCTGACAGTGCTTGCACCCTCATACACAGTTACCTATCTGAACGCAAACAAAGAGTCAAACTTGGCTCTAACCATAGTCCTTGGTTAGAAACCAAAAAAGGGGTTCCACAAGGCTCTATACTTGGGCCCCTCATCTTTAACATTTTCATGAACGATATATTCTATTTTGTACACAAATCAACACTCTACAACTATGCAGATGATAACACCCTCTCATTTAATCACAAAAACATTGAAACACTCAAATCAGTCCTTGAATCAGAAAGCACTCAACTTATACAATGGTTTAATTTCAACCAAATGCAGGCTAATCCAGATAAATTTCAAGCAATCTCTATTGGTAAAAAAACCCATGAACATTTAAAAGAATTCAGTATTGGGGATAACACTATAAAATGTGAAGATGTAGTTAAATTATTAGGCATTGACATAGATTTCCTAATAAACTTTGACCAACAAATCAGCAACATGTGTAAAAAGGCAGCGAAACAACTAAACGTTTTATTAAGACTCAGCAAATTTCTTACATCAGATAATAAAATCTTAATATACAAGTCATTTATAAGATCTAACTTTAATTTTTGCCCGCTAGTCTGGCACTTCTGCTCCAAAACAAACTCTGATAAACTAGAGAAACTTCAGCACAGGGCTTTAAGAATCACTTTTAATGATTTCTCCTCTAGCTATGAAACCTTGCTTGATAGGGCAAACATGCCCACTTTACACCTAAGCAGATTAAGAACTATGGCAATAGAAGCATATAAAATCATATCCAAATTATCTCCACCATACTTACACAACCTCATGAAAATTAAACACACATCATATTCTTTCCGATACAGTAACACAGCTGAAGTCCCCCATATTCGAACAGAATCATACGGCAGGAAAAGCTTCAGTTTCGAGGCCGCCCAGGTTTGGAACAGCCTCCCAAACACTATCCGCTGCGCGGAAAACTACAAAGAGTTTGTGAGACTGATCAGGACTTGGTGTGGTCCCAGTTGTAAATGCTCCCTTTGTTCTTAATGCTTTGTAAATGCTAACTTTGCTCCTTTTATGTTGCAGCCCATGCATGCTATTATCATATGCTTTGATTTCATTTTCCATTGTAAATATTCCTTGTCCGCATTAATGCATTGTCAGTCAGTTACCACAGACCTGGTATAAAGTGATTGGTGTTTTATATAAATAGTTTAACCGTATGTTTTTNAACAATTTTTCTATCCAAATATCTTTTCTGAAAAGTCAATTATGATTGTTCTTTCATAGATACGCCCACATGTATGTGAAGGTTTACCATAATGGCAAAGCTATTAATTATTTATGATAGTTATATCAGTTTAACTTCCAGAATTTTTTAATTTGTATAAATAACTATAACCATCATTCTCGTTTTGAAATAATTTGATTTTTAATTATTTCTTTAACTTGTTGCTGTCTCGTGTTAACAATAAATAAATGTTCATTATCTATGTAGCTCATGATAATATACTACATTAATTGAGGTTTCGCATGTTTACATACCATTGTTTGTAAATATTTCTATCAAGTTGCTTATGTAATATTTAGTCTGTAAATACATATGTGGAGCGTCGTGAGAAAACCGGGCAAAATGCATGTGAGTAAAGTGTCGTCCCAGATTAGCCTGTGCTGTCCTCACAGGCTAATCAGGGACGACACTTTCCGCCTAAACTGGATTTTCGTTAAGAAGAGACATTATTTAAACGAAAAATTCCAAAAAGGGGAAATTGTCGTCCCTGATTAGCCTGTGCGATCTGGGATGACAATTTACGCACAAGCATTATGCCCAGTTTTCTCACGACGCTCCACATATGTATGTTTGTTATGATACAGCTTATATTTACTTTTTATCAACTGCAAAATTGACATATACATTGCCACGCACTTTAACCCTGTGCATCATCTATACTGTTTTCGATTTCGAATAGGTGGTCATAACAAAGGGGTTCAACCAGTAGTCGGCGAAATATTTGCCTCAGGATATTGTAAACGTAAATACACGTGTATTCCCCGCAACCATCTATCCCCCTTTTTCGTTTTCGCATGGATGGTCATGATAAAGGGAATTGTCAATTGTTGGGGGCGTTTTGCCTATTCGGCCAAATAATGGTATTAAACATTAGATCTTGCATATGGAATATTAAATAATAATACATAACGAAAAAAGTGAAAGCAAAACCGTCATAGAAGATCGAATGTGCAATATATATACAACTGTAAAATCGATACAGTCGTTTTCTTTAATTATTTTCCAAAGTTATTATTATAATAAATGTTCCCTATAATTACTATAATAACGAATGGTTTTCGAAATAGATGTTCACATGTATAATATATATACAACTGTAAAATCGATACAGACGTTTTCTTTAATTATTATTTTACTATAATAACCAATGTTTTTTAATTGAGAATTTTTTACAACATTAAGTATCACATTGTAAAAATCGCAAGGACCCAAAATGATTTTCATTGAATGAATACTGTACTTCTTTACATTACATTATTGTCAATGTTGAATGTATTTTTTCAAACGAATATATAATAATTGTTTACCATTCAAACATATGTTTAAGAAATATTTTTTAAACCAACACAATGTGTTTAATTTAACATATGATCCACCTCTGCCATTACTTGTATATATAAAAAAAATCATGTTCATATGTGTAGGCTAAGAGCTTGTATAAGCATTATTGCTGAAATAAATGTTGTTGTTGTTGTTGTTGTTGTTGTTGTATTAAAGTGACCGTGAGTGGTCGAAGGCAAAACAAGCTCTGACAACAAATGTTGTACTATTTATGGATTTTTTTTACAAAGAAAGTAGTTACTTCGAAAATAGATTTGATCATATCCATACTGTATTTTTCGACAAATGTCATATCTGTTGGAATAGGTTTACACAAAAGAATATTTTTTTATAAATTGTTGTTACATATCTTGCCATATCCCTTGTGGCAACCCTAATAAATATAATGAAACAAAACAACATAAATTTGAACATTTTGTAATAAAAAAAGAAATTTATAAAAAAATAAAAAAGATGATTTAACAGGTATGACAAACACACTTAATATATCTTGAAAATTAGTGTTGTACTAGTTTTTCATGTTTGGACTTTTAAGATTGTTAGGATTTTGTTCTAAAAACTTTACTGTTTGGTGTTGTATATAACTCATGATTTGTGTTTTCGAACATGACGACCGTAACAGCGTGTATCGTACCTAGTTTTAATATATATTGTTATTTTTACTTGAATACATAGTGTTCGAAAATCGGACATGTATAAGAGTTAAGAACTGCAGGTTATAAACTCATCTTTGCATAATATGTATGCATGCACAAATTATATTTATATTCTTCTTTTAATAATTTAAATGCGTTTAAGTGATATGTTTGCTTATATTAACAGCAAACATTTGAATTCGAAAAATGTCTATCTAAATATCTTTTCTGAAAAATCAATTATGTTTGTTCTTTCATAGATACGCCCATATTTATTAAAGTGACCGTGAGTGGTCGAAGGCAAAACAAGCTGCTCACAACAAATGTTGTACTATTTATGTTTTGTGTTAACAAAGCAAGTAGTTACTTCGAAAATAGATTTGATCGTATCCATCTTGTATTTTTCGACAAATGTCAAATCTGTTGGAATAGGTTAACACAAAAGAATATTTTTTTATAAATTGTTGTAACATATCTTGCCATATCCCTTGTGGCAACCCTAATAAATATAATGAAAAAAAAACACATAAATTTGAACATTTTGTAATAAAAAAAGAAATTTATAAACAAATAAAAAAGATGATTTAAAAGGTATGACAAATACACTCTATATATCTTTAAAATTAGTGTTATACTAGTTTTTATGGTTGGACTTATAGGATTGTTAGGGTTTTGTTCTTAGAACTTTACTGTTTGGTGTTGTATATAGCTCATGAATTGTGTTTGCGAACATGAAGACCGTAACAGTGTGTATCGTACCTAGTTTTAATATATATTGTCATTTTGATAGAGTTGTAATTAAATAGTTATCTAGATCTGTTTCTGTATCCTACTAGTTAATAATTTAGAAAATCATATTCATGTTTTAAATTGCTCATCTATCGTGTACCGTAACTTCCTTAGACAAACTATATATTCAAACTTAATAATTGTATACCCTTTTTGAATGTTGTGAAAAAAATAAAAGAAGGCAGGCCCATTATATTATAATATATTATAATAGGAATTCTAATTTAGTAGAGAGGGGAAAGATGCAATCCGTTCAAAATACTAATAAACAATATATTTACTTCATGTATAAAAGAACTTGTTTTAATTATTAATTAATGTTTGTATTAAACATAATTTTTACATTATGTTATCAAAAAAGGAACAAAATCATAACAAAGTATCAAATAATTATCGAGTACAAAATATAACAAAACATGTTAATATTTCGTCCATAGAATAAACCTGGGAAATTGCTCGTTAAGCAAAAGTTCTCATATACACGTAAGCGCTCGATTCAGAACAACACATATTTCTATTTCCAAGACAATCTGAATGTAAGTCATGGTTCTGGAACGTACTGTAGGTCGGACGTGTAGATTCATATCTGGTGAATTAATGTAAACACCCTCACAAATCTGACAACATAGGACAATTCAAACTCAATACTTGCCAAAATACACTCTTCGGAGGGACCGGAGGTTCCGATATATCATGATTGGATGCACAGAAAATAAGCTAATTCCAAGCCCCACCCGTTGGTTATTTAACCGACCGATACCCTCTGGAGACCACAGTGTACTCAGCTATTTTACAGGTGGGATATAGTAATTTACATTTTGATATGTACTTGTTGCTTGTATTAGTTTACTAAGTGTTGCATTTTAAAATTGAGAATTGATATTATTTTATTTGGATTTTATTTTAATAAGTTTAATATTATATTGTTTATTCTACAGGATTAATTGGCATGTAAACATGTATGTAGAATTTATCATTGGGCCGCTGGTTTATACATTATAATTGATATTAAAATGATAATTATACTAAAATAAGTAACTTAAGATTTCGAATACAATAATGTGGTAGTTATTACTATTATTATATATATCGTTAGAAAACGACTGCATAAAATATTATTTAATCTGTGCATGCCGTTTTATATTCATATAATGATTTGGTGTATTATAATACTTTACCTTGTACTCTAATCATTTACAGAAATAAAATTTGGACTGCCTTACAAATTCATTCGTTCTGAATTAATATCATCCATTGCCAGACAATTTATATATTAAATAATAACGCAACAAATAAGAATAGCGCTTAGCGTGTAAAACAAGAATAATGTTGAGCGCATGAAATAAATATAGGAATTATCGTATATGTTAAACCAAATATTCCGAGTCCGTAAAAGTTCATATGTAGGAAAACTACGGATAATTATTGCATCCACATGCCGTTGAAGTAGGTCACTCTTTCGCTGGTTATTGTTATTGACCTGCCATCTTGCTGGCCCCTTTTACGGGGAAATCAGAGACACAGGTCATCGGCGCATTGGTCGTTAGTTATGCGAATAAATGAATATTTGTGATGCAGATACTCGCTTTTACATAGTGTTTGCAACCAATTGCGCTTAATTTTTATTTTATTTTAAAAGACGATTCGATACACATCATTTGTGTGTTAAAAAGCAGCGAAGCTACACATGAAATATTTCATAAGACCTGCATTCATATTCGCGTTATTGAAGACATGACATATATAACTAAAAGATACTATACAATAAAAAAAATCTTAATATCATAAATGCTCCGTTTGTGTTCAACTCAGAAGCGGTATGAATTAAATGCATTATGTAATGGAGCTTAAATGCAGCAATAATTCATTAAAGCGAATACATAAAAAAAACAGCTTCGAACTCTTTTTCTCTCTGAACTCCTAGGTAAACTCTTTAAATTAACTCTTATACACAGTTTTTAGCTCATGATATATACTGATGTACACGAACATCTGGTAGCAAATACATTAAGCAAGAGTTAAAGCTTATTAACATTAATGGATACTAACCCATTACTTAATATCATTATCGGGCGTCTATATGTACAATTTCCTTGGCCGATTTACTACAGAGGCGTCACCAGCCTCAGCAGTATAACACACAGGCTTCTACAGCGCGTTGTAAACGCTATGTTAATAATCCTCGTTCTTGTCCAAATTATCGACAAAAAGAGTGTTGGTTAATGTTCATCGATAAACGAACTGATATCAGTAAAACATCTAACTAGGTAGGATAAGAAAGAGCGTTAATATGTTTCATCAACGTAAGAAAAAAATAGCCTTACTGATTACCGTCTCTGAAGATTAACATATGACAAAATAATGACAAAATTGCCGATATGTACGCGAATTCGTTCTTCTGCATCCACACAACACACCTCAAACGGTTGTAGTAATTAATATAGCAAACAATGAATCTCTAGACACTGAATCAGGATAGACATTGTTAATCGTACCCACTGCTTTAATAGCAGAACACTAAATATAAACACAAAAGGATAACACCTGGGATAACCCCCATTGGAACGGTCAATACAAAGCATTGCGGATTTAAACGGGTACATCTGGAAAAAAAACATTTATAAAGATAGTCCTTACATGGTAATTTCCTGATTTAACTTCACGGAAAATTACACTTGTGTTAATATTAATTTTGACCTATTCTGCGGTATATATGGAATAATATTTGTATTTGTTCAATCGTGGAATGCGCTATTATTTGTTGTTTGTTCTACTTTATGGTACTGAACTTAAACTGTTTTCCCTGATCCTACTAAGATAGTACTCCTGGAACAATCGATATTAATGTCAGACGCGATGGTGTTTTTTGCATTAATGCATTTTCACAAAACAGGCGCTAATCAAAAAATCCAAAAATAAAATTAACATTAAATGTTATATACCAAAGCCTATTTGCAACGGTCCACCGGTTAATGCTTAAATCAAGCAGACTGAAAGTGAATTCCGGACACGATAACCCAGTTGGACATTCGGCCAGATTCCTTGTTTGCAAGAGTTATGTGTTTTGAAGAAATAATGAAATCGAAGTCGTGAGGAAGATTAAAATCTTCGCGGTAGATCCGGTTTATGAAGCAATACAATTTCTTCAAGATAAACAATAATTAAAATGAACATTGAAATGTTTGAAGGCAGAAAATAATAATAATTAAAAAGAATCATTACATCGTAATTGTTTCTTTTTTCTTTTGTACAGTTGAAACTTCAAAAGAAAAGCTAATACAGCTACGTTTTCATTCTACAAGATGTCCCAACGATTAAAAACTTTTATTATTGCGTAATGAAAATCGTGATTGTGTATTGCTTAATATTATTAATTTCTTTCATCATAACGTTAACATGGGAATGGTTTTATCGTTGGTTTGACAATTCAATATAGATCTACGTTATGTTATGGCCCAATCCAATTTCGTTGTTTGTAAAAGTAATCTAAAACACCTATGCACATAGGAAATGGATCAAAGAGGAACGTTATCTTAATTTACAATATTTCTAAGAAAACAAAATGTGGATGCATATTATAAATTAATATATCAGGTGTTTGCTAGAACTGAGACACGGTCGTACACTTACGAGCTTCTCACCAATATAAAGAAGTGAAACTCCAGCAGTATTGTATTCCTATTATACTCACGTTCGTGTTCCTTTATTTATGGCAAGTGACCAATCGCCGAAACAGTACAGTACGGCACAATACGAAACAACATACAACACATAGTAGAATAAAGCTGGGGTCACCGCCTTAGAACGGTCAATGCCAAGCACTGGGAGTTAAACCGGTTATCGAGCGCTCAACCTCACACTAGGCTTAGCAATATTCATGATATACATGTATATAAGTGTAAATAAACATTAACCTCATAGCATTGCAACTCAAATTAAATAGTAATAAAAGAGAATTAACGCGCATTCAATTAAATTACGACAGCTCCTTGAAAACCAGAATGTGAAAGCAATTTAGGCTTATTTTTATTGTTGCCAAACATATTACATTCAAGTTTACATGAAGTAGCATTATTTGCAACTTTTAACATAACCAATGATGCGAATGGATACAGCTATCGTTCTTATAAATGAGGTGTGTGTATTTGCACGTTTGTAAGGTCCTGATCCGCGCCTGATGTTGCATTGTGTCCCAGTACTCCTACCTTATTTAGTTTCGATACTCACGAAGTTGGGACGAATTTAGAATTCTAGTTTTAATTTCCAGATTTTAAGTTTTTACTGAAAGATTTTATAAAGAATGTCTCCCATGTACGACTTCTTGGAGACAATAATCAACGACCTTGTTTCCATTTGCTTTCGACGGCGAGATACTGTCGCAGGTATTGTACTACTGAAACAGCGATAAATGTCGCAATCTCCGCAAGTATCACCCTAGGTACCGTCATCACCTGTTTGAATGTAAACGGCATCGTAACACTTAACAATCTGTCGGTAGTTATGACAACCAGTGTCCACGTCGACATTGCCGCTGACGTCTGACCTACGAACTCAACGGATATGAAGATATTCCAGTGGAAATTAAAATATTTAAAAGCCGCGGAACTAAATCCAGTAATAATCCCGAAGAAACTATATCACTCGTAATATGCCCACATATTTATAGGAAACTGACCCATAATTACATAATTAAAATGAATTGATGAATATTAAATGATTTAAAGACTACGACCGCTGTAAATCATTTGGGAAATAAGTTGCTTCTACAAATCTTAACGATTAAAAGTCCCCTATGAACGTGTCGTAAGATCTTTCCTCCATAAATAAGCGGACGTGGTACCATTAAAACGAAAATTACAAAACATGAAAGGAATTAGTTACCGATGATAAGCTTTTGAACACATTTACATTTCTATATAATCAAGTAACAATGATTGGTGTGGTTTTTTTTTCATTTATTTTGTCCATTATTTATCCGTTTACATAACATAAATCATTTTATCATTAAACATTGAACGTTTTTATATATCACATCACATACATACCCTCACAAACACACACTAAGCACACACACGCACACACGCGCACGCACACACGCACACACACGCACACACACGCACACACACACATACACACACACACACACACACGCACACACGCACACGCACAAACATACACACACGCACTTGTCTGCACATGCAAATTAATTTATGAAAATTTGTTTTGTAATTTTGAAGACTAAAATTGCTTTTTTACTTTCTACACCCTTGCTGGATCATTGTACTTTTGTGTTTTACCAGCTAATTCGATAACGATTTAAAGTATATTTTACCAACTATCAAACAATTACAAACGAATGTTAAATCGGTTCCATTTTTGACAATGAGTGTCATATGTATCTCTCATAAATGCAGTTTCTTCTTCCAGTTAGATTTTTGAGTCTAAAAAAGTGATACATCCTTCAAAAATTGGTAGCTTGTTTTATTATATTTGTCTTATATTTTTTATTTTGAATATATAGACATTTAGGAGTATTATAATGTAATTGAGTACATCTGTGCTAGGTTTATTTTCTGTGATTCCTAAAAAAAGCATTATTTTTGGAAATTTGTGTTCCAATATTATTTAACTGAAATAAATTGTTTAGATTTCTCCAGATAATCTGTATATGAAAACATTCAAAAAATAAGTGATGTATGGTTTCGACGTGTTAGTGACAAAAATCACTGAGACTACTGGGTTTAATTTTGCATTTGAATAGGCATTTGTTTGTCGGTATAATCCTTAAAATAAATTTGTATTGGAAACAACTCATGGACATATCAATAGTCGCTTTTATTGGAATAAGGTATATCGTTTTCCAATTGAGTAACATATTAAAGCTGAGAGTTTCGTTCCACTTTGATACAATTTTTTTCATTTGCTTTCTTGGTTTTAATTTGTACATTGTACAGAAGTTTGTTTACATTTTTTGTTTCTGTAAATTGTTATTAATATGGAATATGTGGTGTTTCATTTTTAAGTTCTAATTTTTATTTATTAAGGATTGTGGTAAAAAGTGAGAAATATTTGAGGTAGTCATTGTTTGATATGTTATATAGGTATTTCATATCGTTGAATGTAAACAACTTTCTATTTCGATAATCAAATAATTGTTGAATGAATTTAACTCCTATTTTATACTAATCTTCATAGAAGAAACTTTTGTTATTAATTTTAATTAATTTATTATTCCAGATAATATGTTCTTGAATATATATAACGTTTTTTAGGTTTGGTTGATTTTTTGTTTAATTGCATCCCACGCCAAAAGTACATCATTAAAAAATGTGTTCTTTCCAAAAATATGTTGTATTATGGTAGAGTCAATATTAGTTTCGAATATTAGTTTATCTTCATAGTCCTTAAGTCTGTGTTTAATTAATATTTTCCTTCGTTCTCATTATTCAGGTAACGTATAACCCAACTAGCATTAATTGAGTTCTGAAAGCATTCTATGTCTGTAATTTTTAAACCGCCATATTCATAGTTTTGATATAGTGTTGTTCTTTTGATTTTTTTTTCTGGTTTATTATCCTATTTGAAATTTAATATGTTTTTAATTTATTTCATTTAATATATGCTTTGGTGGGTTCGGGAGTACAGAAAATGGGTAAATTAGTTTATGAAGAGCAAATGTGTTGATAACTGTGATTTTTCCCATGAGAGATAATTTTCGATGTTGCCATCGCTTTAAGGAGTCATAAAACTCGTTTAATTTAGGTGCCAGATTATTGTGTATGTTAAGTTGTGTTTTGTTATAAAAGGTTATTCCTAGGGTTTTTGTGCCATCTTTTGTCCAAATGAAGAATGACAGAGAACAACAAAAGCCACGCGCGAGATGTAAGTTCTTCAGCTTTTTTTGCATTAGTGTTCTGTTCATTTGGTTTTCAGACACGGAACAAAGTTTGGGTGATTAATGGGATAGTACTTCGTATTGCAAACAAAGAAATTCGCGGAAAAACGGTGAATTATAAAAAACGATAATATTCCATCGATAATCAGCATGAATTGGATGATCAGTACATATTTAAACAAACTAAACATACTTGGAAATTAATCAAGAACGTGCTTACTATTCGAAATAATAAATCAATATGTCCATTTATGTTACATGTTACATTTTGGTTTAATAACGTATTTGAGGAAATTCAAATGTTTTAAGAGTCGCATGTCAATTTTTCATTGGCACTTCGTTTACCGATCATCTCAATGACAATATCACTTTGTTCCCGACTACTGGACACTTTTTCCAGATATAACACGCTCTTTTTAGTTTATCAAAAATGCAGAATTCGCTGTGTTATATTGTTATAGTAAGCAGGCAATAAATAAAAATGTATGTTCTTACGTAAATTAAAAACGACTTACCCAAATATTGTCATATCCCTTTGGAATATGATTATGATATGCACAATGTCAACTTTTCTTTAATAGGAGTGTTGAGCTTTTTGCGTTTTGGAGTTGTGCGGGTGATGAAGGTTTGCGAACCCCTTAATTCAATAGTTTCCCCCTCATTCTCCAATCTTATTGGAATTATCCCTTCGTGGGACTTTGACTGGTATTTAAGCAATCCAGTTTTTCTTTGAAGAATAAGTTCTCTATATTTTAAAGTCTGTCAAATGTGGCCTTTGACACAATGCTCCACAATTTCTTAATTACTCTGTTCTGTATGTAGGTGATGTACAATAGAAGCACCTATACGTCGACAGAGTCTTCTTATCAATGGGATAAGATCCTGTGAAAAGACAAAACAAGAAAGTATAAGTACTGTGTTTCAATAATATTACATGCATTTTATGAACGCATTTTGTTTCCAGAATCAGTTGTTTTTACGATTTAATTCCTATTTTTTACCCGTGTTTCTTAAAAATCAACCAATACAGTGATTTATGGACAGATGAATCGCACTTCGAGCAAACGTTGTCGTTGCGTAAAGGGAAGTACTCCATATAAGCAGAGCTCAAGATGAAGGGAGTTTTTCCATTCTCTTTTGAATTTTGTTGCTACGCATTAGTATTGTCTTGATGATGCGATTTAAATAAGCAACAACGACATAGGATTTTATGAAGAGCTAAGGTGTATTTGCCTCTAAAAGACCCCTACACTACCGTTATCTAGAGCCGTGCTATAAGTAAAATTAAACACGATTGTGTTGATCCACATGATTCGCTGTATTTTCATTTCTCTGATTCTGAAGTTACCAATAAAAAACAAGTTCATTATGTTGACAATTATTTCCGGTCGTCACTTGAAATATATTTCTTCAATAATTTGCATTTTAATCTTATTTGAAAATTGCAATTATAATATATAAATAGTAAAAATTAATAGTAATTTGATTTTTGAAAATATATTTTTAAAATATTTGGTAAGAAAAGCCATAATATATATCAATGCATTTCAGGTAGAAGATGAAATTTGGTAATCAGAGTGTCCAATTGTTGAAAGTCTCCGTAATACGAAGTGCCCTTTATCGGTAATGAAAGTGCCTGCAACTTTATGTATACCACCTATAAAAACATTCCCTATCTATGTTTATATTTCATGGAATACTATCAAAATTTCAGAATTTAAAGCACAGTGACTACTCTACATACTGGAATAGCAAACAATTTCTTGCAATATGTCTAAGTAGTTTTTTTTTGTTCACATGTTTACTGTTCATCAAGTTTATGCTGTTTTCCGACCGAATTTTCAATTTTATTTTTTGAGCAAAAATGTACCATTCTTCCGTGAAATTTTGTCTTCCCAATACGTAAGGAAACAACATTTATCAACTTGACCAAATATCTTGTCTTAAAAACTTATCTTTAGCATATCACTTTTAAAAAAGCTGAAGAACTCACCTCTCGCGCGTGGCTTTTGTTGTTCTCTGTCATCGAAGTGCCATCCGTCATCATAGCATCCGCATACCCGGCGTGATTATTGAAAAATGTTGCATCATCTGCAAAGAAAGTTTGCTTGATTTCTACATGATTAATTTTAATGCTACATATGTCATCACTACTATCAATACAAGTTGATAGTAGTTCAAGACAAATTATGAATAATGAAGAAGAGAGGGAACATCCATGTCTGACTCCTTGTTTAATTTGAAACGATTCTGAAAGATGCCCATTATTTATTACCATTCAAGTTATGACGTTGTAGAACAC
This sequence comes from Dreissena rostriformis, assembly GCA_007657795.1. Lineage (NCBI taxonomy): Eukaryota > Metazoa > Mollusca > Bivalvia > Myida > Dreissenidae > Dreissena > Dreissena rostriformis. Next base: position 83,726 of record VMBQ01003954.1, read on the forward strand.
TTTTATCCATTGTATAAGGTCGTTACCAAAATTAAAGTGTTGTAAGCATTTAGTGATACATGAATAATTTAAACTATCAAAAGCTTTTTTTGAAATCTGCAAAGAACAGTAGACCTGGTTTATTATTATGTTCTAAATATTCTATTATGTCGAATATAATTCTAACGTTTTCTCATATGTGTCTATGCTTTATGAAACCTGTTATGTGGTCGTTGCTAAAAAATGTTGGTAGATTGTTTTTAATTTTATTTGATATAGCTTTTGTGGCAATTTTGTAGTCGATATTAAATAGGCTAATAGGTCGCCAATTTGATAGATTGTACAAATCCTTTCCTTGCTTTGGTAACAGTGTTATAATTCCCTGTTTTTGAAGAGTTGTTAAATTACCAGTTTCAAATGAGTAGTTCAATGATTTAATCAGATATTGCTTTATTGTGTTCCAAAATAATTTATAAAATTCAGTTGTTAAACCGTCTGAACCTTCTTTATACTGGACTCTTCTTGTTTTGCATTTCTACAAGTGCTTTGCTGCATTCAAAGTCTGTTAATTTTTCTTTGCAAGACAGTTTACTTTCTTCGTCTAAAGTTTTAATTGGTATATCAAAGAATGAGTTGTTTTCTTCTTCAACAGGTTTAAAACTGTAAAGTTTTTTGAAAAATGCGCTTCAGCTTCTAATATTTCATCCTTGTCTGAGAATTGTTTATGCAGATACTCGCTCCTATAGAGTGTTTGCAACCAATAGCGCTTAATTTTTATTTTATTTTAAAACAGGATTCGATACACATGATTTTTTTTAAACAGAGAAGCTACAAATAAAATACTTTGAAATATGACCTGCACTCATATTCGTCTAATTAAAGACATGACATATATAAGTAATTATATCATTATACAATAAAAACATCGTAATATCATAAATGCTCCGTTTGTGTGTTTAATTCAGAAGCGGTACACATTAAATCCATTATGATATGGAGCTTAAATGCAGAAATAATACATAAAAGCGAATACATAAGAAACAACTCCGAACTCTTCTGCTCTCTGAACTCTTAGGCAATTTCTTCAAATGACCTTCTGGCTGAACTCTTAAACTGAACTCTAATACATCCTTTTTAGCTCATCATATATACTGAAATACATAAACACATGGTTGACAACATTGCCGGTACGTAAGCGGATACGTTCTACTGCATCAACACAACACACATCAAACGGTTGTAGTATTTAATATAGCAAACAATGAAACCCTAGACACTGTATCAGGAGAGATATTGTTTAACGTATCCCCTGCTTTAATAACAGAACTCTAAATATAAACACAAAATGATAAAAATTGGGATAACCCCCATTTGAACGGTCAATGCAAAGCATTTGGGATTTTAACGGGTACATCTTGAAGAAAAAAAAACATTCATAAAGATAGTGCTTACAAGGCAATTTCCTGATTTAACTTCACGGGAAATTACACTTTTGTTAAAATTAATGTTGACCTGTTCGGTGGTATTTATGGAATGATATTTATATTTGTTCAATCGTGGGATGCGCTATTATTCGTTGTTCGATATACTTTCTGCTATAGAACTGAACCGTTTTACAACAGAATTATGGTACCCTGCTAGTACTAAGATAGTACTCCTGGCACAATCAACAATTATGGCGGAGGCCAAATGTTTGGTTTTTCGCATTAAGGCATTTGAACAAAACAGGCGTTCATCAACACATCCAAAAGCATTTACATGAAAATATACATTACAGTTTATTTTCCAAAGCATATTTGTAACGGTCCACCGATTTATCCTTAATGTGACCGAAATTAATGAATTCCGAACATGATTACACAGTTTGGAATATGGCTTTATTCCTTGTTTGCATATGTTATGTGGTTTGAAGAAATAATGAAATCGAAGGCGTGAGGACGATTTAAATCTTCGCCTAAGCTGAATCCCAACACTCCGGTTTATGAAGCAATACAATTTCTTCAAGATAAAAAATAATGAAAATAATGAAAATGAACCTTCTAATGTTTATAGACAGAAGATAATACTTATTAAAAAGATGCATTATATAATTATTGCCTCTCTTTTCTTTATATTTGAAACAGTTAAAACTTCAAAAGAAAAGCTAATACAGCTACGTTTTTATTCTAAAAGATGACCCAAAGATTTAACAACCTTTATAATTGATTAATGAACATCGTGATTTTGTATTGTTTTGTATTATTGATTGCTTTCATCATAACGTTATTACGTGAATTGTTTGATCGTTGGTTCGCAAATTTAATATAGATCTACGTTATGAGCCAATACAATTAATTTGTATAAAAGTTATCTAAAACACATTTGCACGTAGGGAATGGATCAAAGAGCGATTTTATATTAATTAACACTATATCACTTAACACTATATTAATTTACACATTTTCTTAAAAGAAAAAGGTGGATGTATCTGTATTTATCTAAAATGTTACGCTGATTTGTCCGCACAATATAGCTCCAAGACCGACTTATTTAGTTCGCTGATGTCCCAATGCAGCGAAATGTCAAATGTCAGCCTAGTTTTGGAATGAAAATAAAACCGCTATTCACTTTGTTTTGTATTCCAAATTTAAGCTTTAACTGTGCAAGCCAATTATTACAAAATAATTTTTAGTAAAATAAGAAAAATGAATAGTGTTACTAAAGGTATAAGACCTGTAATGATATTCGAGTAATATTGCCTTAAGTCATTTCGAACGTTTTCCGAGTAATAATATGAGCGGAGAACTTAATTATAGTATTGGATTACCGATAAAAATAAACATTTGACAACAGTATTGACAATAAAGAGAAGGATTTGTGGCATCACAATTGAAAGTCGAATTCTTAACGCTTCATGAAAATTGTGTCCATTGTCAAGAAAGTCGATTAGGGCCCGTGTCGCTTACGAAATTCTATATTTTGGGTGAACACACAAAAGGATGAAGTGAGTTTTTGTTTGGGCGATGCTGGCATCAGAATGTTGACCGCGTATCCTACGGTAAAACTCAGCACGTAAAAAAGAGAGGAACTCATTGTTTTGATATCAACACAAGAGGGACAGGCAAGTACATGGATGATTCAATTGTTTCAATTACAAACCCGTGTAAAACTCGGAAAGCCATGTCGGTATTGCAGAGACGGGATTTGACAGTCTTACATGAAAGGCAATTGTTACAAACACTTCTTTTCAATCAGTTCCCTGTCACGTCAGCAAAAATATACAGTACACACGAATTATTACACTAGCGGCATTGCATAAGGTTATACATCAGTTTTTGATCATATTTTGTGCGAATTAGACTCTTGTGGGCATGTTAGAAATCCATGTGAAAAACAACGGGATGAACACAATAATTTGCTTTACATATTACCTCTGAAAGATCATGGTCAAAATCGGCCTGAGCTGAATGGTATTTTCCATCGCCTTGCTAACAATGCTGAGCAGTATGTCAAGCTTGGGCCTCTCAGGGTTGTGCACACGCAAACAAAACAGTAGCCCTCAGAGCTCCGAAATCACTGCATTATGGAAACTCTACATCACTGGGGTACAGAGTCCTGTCAATTACAACATTTGTCAATAAAGGGATAAACCATATCTATAAGGAATTTTGCAATGTGACTTGTTAATGTTGAGAACAATAAAAGAATTGATAGTATCCTCTGTTCACAATTCCTGCCAAAGGCCAAGGATTCTTTGACATTTCCGGTAAAAAAAAACGTCCGCCAATAATTCTCAAATAAATAGTTTCTGGTGTTAAATAACTGGCCTTTCATATGGACTGATTACACAGTGAATAGTTTTCATGTTCTCATTTTTTTCTTGTATATTCCTGTTACAGTCTCGATATATTCATTAAGTTTCTACGTTAGTTCAAGAGAATCGCAATATATTATCATGCAATATGTATACATAGATAATTGCTTATAACATTTCAGTAGTTGTAATTGGAATACGAATAAGTCTGTTTTAAAAACCTGTCAACTTTTTTCAATTTCAAAAACATTACGATGACTTTATATAATCAAATAATTTCCAACTTTGTGAGACTTTATTTGAGAAAATATCTTAGGAAACAATGAAACTACCGTCTAGAAAAGCCGCAGACTGGTGGTGAAACCGGAGCTAGCAATCAATCGAGGTACCGAGGAGACCTTAGAAGGAGTGCCAAATGAATCAAGGGCCATTATGCACTATCATAGGTTATCTTGGTACGTAAACTTTATAGTAACAATAATGCTCATTTAGCAATAATAAAGCTATACATATTTCCTTTCATTTTTTGGTAAATGTTTAACTAACACTTGATGCGTGATCTTTATAATATTGTGCTTACGAATGAGCATATACCTTAGATTTTGGTCATCAACAAGACGCAGAAATCGAGGTCATGTCTTACCCAGTGTCCTAGGGTGATTATGAGCACTTTCACGTTCTTATCCTACTGTTCTGGTATATGACCTCGAGACTGCTTATCTGAGTAAGTGCATAAACGCAATTTCAAGCCCTGTCTCATAGTTTTTTTATTGTATTTACTTTAAAAGATTATGATAAATGTTTAATATATGTATGTATTTAGGGGGGGGGGGGCTCAAGAAACATGGAGTTCCTGTGAGTGGTGTGGACATCAAGAGTGCATTTCACAAATTAAGTAATTGGTTCGACAACTTTCAAAATGCAGTTCCTTTGCACATAATAGACAAAAGTTGATTTTCCTGTGTTATGCGAGGCAATGCAGAGAGCCAGATGTCATAAAACATCCAAGCATCTTCCAGGCACAAACTCTTACAAACAGGATGATCTTGTGGAAGACCTAAGGGGAAAACGATAAAGAGATCATGATGTTCATCATAAATATGGAAGATGTTAAAGTAGCTTGTTGTGCACACAGATTTGAGTTATACCAGTGTGATGGCGCATAGCTTCCGTTGTTTTGATGTGTATTACAGACTCAAATTCAACCAAGAAAAAACTAGGAACTTGCAGTCACTATTATTGTTTACAGTCATGTGTTCATGGCCACAACAACAGAAAATATACTAGGTTCATTACTCAACCTCATGCATCTTTGAATGACAGTGAACGTGATTGCAAGGATGGTCTCAAAAATACGTTTGTAATGAAGAACGCAGGCGGTAAGCCCAAAGTTACCAATACGAAAAGGGTTTGACGACGCTTAGAGAGTGTATCTCCATTTGGAAATCAACCATAAAATCCTAGAAAACGTCTATATATATTTAGTAGACCAACTCCATACCGACGGTGAATTAATGAAATGCGTACAGGCAAGCTTTGTCTGGAAAGAATTCAAAGTTCGATTTGGTCTTCAACCTATTTTCTATACAGTCTTCTTATTATTGCTGTACCATTCGTTTGTATACAAATTTCACCGTCTACACGAAAGTGTGCTTAATTCATTTAGTTACTAACGTACCCCTGCGGGTACCACTATGCATCGAAAAAAGTGTATCAACGTTATAATTACACATTTCTGAATAATATTTTTTCATACTACTTAATTGATAAATAAACTATGCCATTTTTCTTCTTTATTTCTGTAATGTAAGAAAATTAAATACGATTTCGAGTACAATATCTTAAAACTGAAAATACATTGATGTATGAGAATGGATGTGTAGAATTTTATTATTATTATTATTATTATTATTATTATTATCACTATTATTATTATTATTATTATTATTATTATTATTATTATTATTATTATTATTATAATTATTATTATTATTATTATTATTATAATCATCATCATTTGTATTATTATTATCATTCGTATAATTATTATCATTTGTTTTATTATTATTATTATTTTTATTATCAGTATCTGTTTATCGATCAGTTTATACAAATATCAACTAGCCTATGCAACAAAAGTTCACAATACACTGTTATATAAATATGTTTGACCAACACAGCGAAGCCAGCTCTCGACATTGAAGTATGGTCGCCAAAGATTCTGAAATTAAAATGTGCCGAATATTTTGATAGTACCATCTACACCATATTTGTTGTAAGAAAAAAGGTGATGCGACATTTGAAAACGTTAAAAGCGTGGTAAACAATGCATCAGTGTGTAGTATTTTAAACCAAACACCAAATATTGATGCCTTATGTTTCTGCGAATTCAGGATACATACATTGTGTAAAGTGACAGGTGGTGAAAACGCAGGTGCTGGAGACCAAAGGATGTGCAGGACTTTTAAAAATGATTGGTCACATATAGAGAGCGACCCTATCAGCATTCAATTGAGTATGTAATCTACATGTATAAATTGTGAATGATTGTTCAATATGTATTTTTATAAGATCTGTTTAAAGTAATAGTTTTATACAAGTAACAACCTTAAGTTATCGGACTTATTCAAAACTGAGTCATTTTGTAGTTAATTGAATATGTAAACAGTATATTGGTGTCCATATCATTAATACCTCCGCTGCTGTAAACTGGATTCGTTGCTTTTTAACCGCACATGTATACCACCTTATTTTACCAAAATTACAATCGTGTGCAACAATGCACGTCAAATACCAATGTTTTTCCACCGCCCATGTCTATTTTGCTTTAAAAATTAAATAAACGTATTTTTTTTTAAATATCTTACAAACACTTTGTATCAATATTATATTAATCCATTATGTATCTCACAAAATAGCCCATATTAAAAAGGCATTGTTAATAACTGATTTTAATCAATGCGTTGAAAAGCTTTTGATCCGGCTTACGCCATCCTGAAAACATGCCGCGTCCATTTTAGTGCACACATGCATCGTGCCGTATTGAAAAGTACAGAGAGCTGATTCATCCGTGTTATTACTTAAGAACGCCTCGATTGACTCGTGGGTATATAATGCGTTTTACCGCGTGTGTGGTATTCATTAATTAATGCATTTGACATCATTGTTTATAAACATTACATTCAACACGTTGTTAGACGGTGCATACAAATATAAATTGACTATATATCGCGCTCACGGGATCCACTGCCGGATATCATCAAGTTTACACGGTCACTGCTGTTTTATGTCTATGTTTACAAAAGTAGCCAGATCAATCGGGGTATCTAAATGTCGACATCTATCTGATACATGTATTTTCTTGCTTGATGGGCCGTACAATTGGTTCCAAGTAACGCAAAATGAAGATTCTCTAGCTTATATTGAATATGTTCTTAGTTACAACTGATCTCTGAGACTGTAGATTAGGAGTTCACATATGTTATGCATTTAACTTATATTTCATTACGTGTACAGACTTAATATATAAGTGAAACCCGGAATGCAACAGAAACTTCTTCAACGGAGGTATTTAACATCACCAACATTGAACACGAAACAAAAGAAAACACTCCTACATTATTTCCCTTTGAAGGTAAAGACATTTACATATTAATACCTATATCCGAATGCTTTCAACATGTCGAAATGTTTGAAATATTTGTACACGTGTACTTCATGCATACAGTGAGATGTTTTGCATAACTGTTGTGTAAATGTCGCCCAATTTTATATCGCGGATGTATGCGCGAAATCTTAAATTCTCATAATGTCGATTTGGAAAAAAATATCGAACCTAAAATGCATCAATATGCCCAATCTTGCGAAAAGCCAGATGAATGCCCCAGTAAGACAAATTGTTTAATACAATAAAAACGTGCACCGGTTGGTTTTGGATTATGCTTTATTTGTAGGGGCTCAGGTGTAATATGGATCGAATGATCAGACGTATTCATTAAATATCGTATTTTATTTACACTGCACAACGGACAAGCGCATTCTTTACTTAATATGTCACCTACAGAAAAAAGAAATGTGAATACTCTTTACATATAGCATGCAGATATCCTGGTAAATGGTAAGATCGGTAAATATTCGCTTTACATTCAAGCCACGGATAGAGAGCGAAAAGCGCAAAAATACAACATTGCAAAAACTAATGGTTTCACTGCAGTTTGTTATCAATTAACTTATAAATATGTTTCTAGGCAAAATAGTTGTAAATGGTTGGTATGTTCAGGTGTTTACATTTTCAATTGTTTCCATGTGACCATTTTCAGATTATCGAGTTGTTCTCGTCTGTGTTTCCATGGGATGTTTGGTCATCATTGCTGGACTTGTAGCCTTATGTATGTACCGGAAATACCAACATATTGCAGGTACACAGTATTGCCTGTGCATGCATATTTTAAACATACCAAATAGTTTATGTAATGTAAGATAAAAACATATAGCATTAAAAAAAAATGGTATACACTTGTTTCATTGTTTAAGAGGATCAATCAGCTATGTATCACGTTGGGAGGATTGCCTGTTTCGACCACTGCTATCAGTTTGCAAGAGTTCAATGTAATGAGTACAACATCCAATGAACAGACCAATGTAAACATACACAGTGATGAGATTATTCAAGAAACGCCAATCGAAATGCCATATGATGAGATATCCGATTTAAGCGGTAAAGTATCAATAAATTCGTGTGTGTGTTTCTTCTGCGCTCTGCAATTTTATTGTATAGCAAAGCTACCTATATGACTTATATTTTAATTCAGCGCATATTTAGACACGTATAGAAAAGTACTTGTATTATGTCGACCCTGCAAACGTATACACAACTTAATTGTAACTAATATCAATCGTTTTCCGTAGAAGGTATTAACTCTTTAATGAACTATGTGTTATATAGTCTCATTACGTAAATGACCGTCATTCAGAACGTTTTTCGAGTATCTGCGTAAAGCCAAGAAACTTCGGTCAAAATCGAGTAGGAATACTTAATTCAGATCCCGCAAATTTAAGTTTGTTAAATACCAAGCGCAACTCCATACGCGACAGTTCAATTAAAGAATCTCCCTGGTGTAAAGACAGAGAGTAAGCGTTTAAATATAAAAGTGCCGGGTTCGATTTCCGGGAACGTTTGTTCGAGCTATTATAATAATTTTAGACTATGACACTATATTTATTGATTAACATATAATAATTGCGTGTTAACTAATGTTCTCGGTTATATTTTGTTTCCAACAATACACTCTAGATGACTCAGACCAGGATGAAGCACCGACACCACAATAAAGGTTTCTCGTTTCAAAAGCACTTTCGAATATTTTTTATGTCCCCCAGTCTATACTGGGGACATATTGTTTTTGCCCTGTTTGTTTGTTGGCTTGCACAAACATTGGCCATAACTTTTGCAATATTTTTAGATAGCAACTTAATATTTGGCATGCATGTTTATCTCATGGAGCTGCACATTTTGAGTGATGAAAGGTCAAGGTTAAGGTCATCCTTCAAGGTCAAAGGTCAAATATATGGGTCAAAATCGCTCAAAAGGGGACATAGTGTTTTACAAACACATCACTTGTTTATATTTGTTTTCTATGGAACGCCGTCACTCTCTTATACAATATTTTTTCATATAATATCAACGTCAAAAAATTAAATATACGATGCCATTATGTTATTACAAAGTCATAGTTAAACCAGAGCAATGTATTATATAAGGATTTCTAATTATTATATAAAATTATAAATATATAACAATCTTATATTGAAATAAAACATAACGGGATACAGATACAAATTCAATATATTCATATTATTTGTCGTATGAAGATAAAGCTGATCATATAATTGCCAATTAGTTTGATATAAAGTCAATTTGAATGATCATAAATTTGTCTTAACATTAAGAACACTTTCTTCATATAAATATGTAGTTTAGTTTTTTTAAAGACACAACAGCAATATTTAAACAATGTCATATAACTTCCTTATATGCACATGCCATTTGTCCAAAATATGTTTCATTATTATATGGAAATAAATTGTTTATTTGAAGGTTGAAATTGATTATTAAATACAACCACTAACTTGTTTAGTGTGAATACATTTCTATAATGTTTAAACATCACTATACGAACATATTAGGTACGAATATTGTCTAGTTATTATTATATATAGTACTTTCTTTATGATATATAGTGATGGATAAATTGTACATGATAATTCATTCTGAAAAACAGATATATTTACTTCTAAATTTGTATATATGTTTATTTTTCAACGTGTTCATCCTTACACGATGGAACATCAATTATTGCATTGTAGAAAGTCCGTGCATTTTTATAGTAACATTAATATTATTGTTGAAACAAAATGGGAGTAAATTACTTATTGTTTCAGTAAATAAACATAATTGGCAATTAAACGGACTACAAAGAAACATGCAATGGCACAACAGTAACAAACACACAAACAATATCTAAATATCTGAATGAAAACATAAAACTGTTCAAATATAGCACAGAAGGCATTCACAATATCATACTTATACAACGCTGAGAAGGCCAACTTATTAATAAAGAGCTGAGTGTCTTGGTTCAAAAGTTAGATCTTTTGATATCACTTTCAGCTCCTAATTCTAGATTCAATTTTGTTCAAAATAATGCATTGTTTTTTTAGGTATGTGAAATTGAAAACAAATAAACGATTTTACTTTAAATCATTTGTATTGTTTCTTTTTTTCCGATACTTTTGTATTGTCATTTATTTACTTCCGGTGCACTGGTTTGAAAAATAAATCCTGTAAATCTTTTAACAAAAAAGCATCTTTGACCTAAAACATTTCACGGAATGGTTCTGTTGTTATATCAGGCTCCTCTTGTATGAAATAGAAGCTTTATGTATTATGTTTCAAATCCACACATCTAGATTAAATATGTGAATAAAGACAATATATATCCATACATTCCAATGTTTACGTGCAAATAAACCCATTTTATGTATTTGCCGTTCCACGACAAAGACCGTTTAAGTGCCACAAATTTCGATTAACGTCCGTCGTTATTGCTTATCGGAAAATGTACATACAATCAAGTTATTTGTTTTTGTTTAACAATACTATGACAACATTCACAAAACATGACATTAAAGATTTTCCTAACGTCTTCGCTGATGTAACTTATAAACGTTTTGTTGTCGAACAGCTCTATTTAGGATCCCATAAGGATTTGCTACTACCATTGTACCTTTATGCATTGAGATTACGTCTTTACATGTTAAAATTTATTGCCGGTTAACACTATAACTGTAAAGTTTAACATGCATATAATTACAAAGTATGTTTACCTAGTACAAATGTATATTTATGTTATACAGTCTGATGATCATATAAATATATTTTTCATATAAACTACAAATTGCAATGTTATCTTTATTCTATAATGGTTTCCGTTATAAGACATACCTTCATTCACACACAAACACAAAAAGAATATATATAAGTAAATTATCTACGTATTAAATACAATTTGATTACGTATTGATATACATAAATTATATATTTAGATAGTGATGCATTTAAATGCTACCTCACTGAATTGTATATTCTTATTACATATTTAAAATTAGATTGTCTGTAATATGACAGATGCATTCATTTTTTCGTAACTCATTTGACTTTATATAATAAAATTTGGTACCATGAGCCAGTTAAGGCGCTCTATAGTTTTCTTTTACGTATATTTACATCTAGGTTTATTGGTGTGTTGAAAGATGAACGTGTTTTCTCATACGTCTTATACAAGCTATGTGCATAATGTTATTTGTTATTCAGGACGTCACCAGTTCGTTAGGAAGATCTTCTGCAAAGACGTGAGGAAACTGCGAAGAACAGCACTGCGGTTCAAAATCAGAATTAAGTTCTTCATGTTTTAAGTGCTTACCAATCTATTTTATATATAAATATCACATTTCATAAAGTGCAAATCAAATATACCAAAGTGACCTCCATTCATCGGAGTGCAAAAAAGGAGTGTTTCAATTAATGATTTCTTTGTCATGGTTTATTGTATTGAAATGTCAACTGTAAAAAACGATTTCATATCTCTCTTTGTGTCTTCGACTCGTTCTTGACCAAGCCACAAATTAACTGTCAGTTAAAATATACGATTTTAGGATAAGATTGAAATAGATTATAACAAATTAAGCTATTTGTTTTTAATTTAAACTGTTTATAACGGATGACCAGTGGATATGTTTTCAATCGGTTTTAAACAAGTTTCATCTAAATGAAGTGAAAAGTTTGTTTGCTTTTTTTTGCGGGGGGGAGGGGGGGTTTCCTTGTGCAAAATTTTATTTTCAATATAAAGTATTACGTTCATACATGTAGCAGTTTTTTTACATGTACTTGAAAGGAGTATTTAAAAAAAGTTGTAATCAAACACTCATATATAACACATATTTCAAAAGCAAAGCCTTTCAAAGAAGCTTTACATATTTACTAAATGTAATTATACATGAAAGTATGTATATATTTTTTCTATAATATTGCACATATATATATGAAAGATAGCTAGAGTGCTGAATTGCATTACTTATAATTCTCTGATAATGCAGATTTAACAAAAATCAGATTTAATAAAAAAAAGTTGTCAACACATAATATTTGAAAACAATACATTTAAACTATGAAAACATTAACACAAAGGTGTGATGCAATATGAGATGACCAAAACAAAAACAAATATTTAAATAAGCAAGACATCAACGTTTGTCTATATAATGCTTGTAATGTTTGTTGAAAAGAAAATATTGAGAAAAAGGACAGTTTCCAGTGTGTTTATATATATA
>VMBQ01003954.1:96394-111285 GCA_007657795.1 Dreissena rostriformis
TGTATGTATGTATATACGAACAAGGATGTATAAATTGTTCTAGCAGAAGGAAAAGGCAAAGAGAAAAACCTTAATAGGTGCATACAATTATATAGTTATTTTTCAGTGTTTATAGACAAACAATGATGTATGAGTTGTAATAATAGATGAATTACAACAATCCTCAAGTTTAAATTCTAAGTTTGTGATAAAATGGCATTAAACAGTTCCCATTCACTATCAACGGATTCTAAATTATTGGTTGAAATTGAATTTTTTCTCAAATTATCATATTCATACTTTATGTATTTCTTGACTCCTGCTATGCTTGGAATGATTCTATTTGTTTTACACTTGTAAAAGTATAGCTTTAAAAATAAAATAACATTAGTTAGTTTTTAAGCAGACTTTGTTAAATATCCAAGAATATAATTTGTCTTATTAATGAAAGGAAAAGATTGTCCTGGTAACATTTCATCAATAATTGCTTAAGATATCTGACATTCCCAGAATAAATGTTCCAAAGTTGCATCACTCTGTTTACAAAAGGGACATAATGGATCATCAGTAATTTTCATTGTATTCAAGAGACTCTTTGTTCCAAGTATTATGTGATTTATTTTGTATTGGAACCACTAAACTTTTACATCTTTGGTTATTAAAAAGGGTAGCTCAAAAATGCAATTCCATTCTTTTTCATTAATTGCGACATTTAGTTTAGTACACCATTTTGCTTTTACTGATGGTTGTTCATTATTTTTATTAATAATGGTGTATAGTCTTTTTGCTGCAGGTTCATTTTCAGTATAAGTTGTAATAAAGGGGGCAAAAGGGGTTTCATAATTTGTTGGGTGGGACAAGATCTAAAATATTTTTTCATAAACTGATCTATTGCTCTTTTCATCCCTGTATAATGAATGAAATTTATGTTCAAATTGTACATTCTATTTAGTTCATCTACAGAAATTAAGGTTCCATTTTTAAATAAATCCCCTATACAATCAATACCAGCATCGAACCATGGCTTAAAGAAAAAACTTGTATTTCCTATCAATATATTTGGATTATAGAAAAGTGGATAATACAAGAATTCTTCTGTGTTTAATTCTTATTTACTACAATGAAGTGAGAAGCTTTTTAAAACATCTATCCAAAAAGGATTGGAAATTCTACAAGATATATTTAAAGCGTAATGATAACTGCAATAAAAGAGTTTAAAAGTATCAAAATACAGTTTGGTGATATCTATCCAATTTCCCCTTAAGGATTGAATTTTTTGTAACCGGGTAAGGTTCAATGCTGGAATAAATGCATCCAAATTGATCATTTTTAAACCGCCTTCATTATGTTCTTTAACTATTGTTGTTAACTTTATTTCACTATGCCCGTCCCAAATAAAAGTGATAATAGAAGATTTTATTGAATTTAAAATGGTATTGGGTGGGTTGGGCAGTGATATGAACAGGTGATTGCATAATGACACAATAAGTGTTTTTACAATAACAATTTTTCCAATTGGTGTTTTTTCATCGTAATTTATTTTTAACATTTTTGACAGGTCAACATGGAAATTTATTCCGAGCATTTTAAAACTTTGTTGCATCCAATTTAATTTACATTTTGTTTTTATGGTATAGGAACTACATTTATGATTTCCAATCCATACAACATTTGTTTTATCAAAATTTACATTAAGACCTGAAATATAAGTAAAATTCTGTATAACAGTAAGTGTTTCAGTTAGGGATTGTTCAGTACCGTCTAATAAAATAGTAGTATCGTCAGCAAACTGGTACAATTTATGTTCAATTTCCTGAATGGTTATTCCTTTTATATTCTTGTTATCTCTCAATACAATTGACAAAACTTTAACGCAGAGGATAAACATGTAACATGAGAGGGGATCTCCTTGCCTGCAGCCCCTTTCAATAGGGAAAAGGTTAGATAAGTAGCCACACTGAGAAACAGCTGATTTAGAGTCTTTATATAAAACCTCAAACCAACGTTTTATGTTTGGACCGAAATTAAAGAAGGAAAGTGTATTTTGTACAAAGGACCAGGCCAATTCATCGTATGCCTTTTTGAAGTCAATTAAAAGAAGTAAGCCCGGGATCTCATTTTCTTCAGTATAATGCATAATGCCATAATTAACCTTGTATTTTCCCCATGTATCTCCCTTTCATGAAACCCGTCTGGTCATAATGAACTAACTTGTCCATAAATAATTTAAATCTGTTAGCTATTACTCCAGGGGCAATTTTATAAACAGTATTTAAAAGAGTAATTGGACGCCAGTTTTTTTATATGAAGCCTAGATTTATCACCCTTAAGAATACAGGTTATGATACCTTGAGTTAGTGTTATTGATAAATGTCCACAATTAAAAGCTTTTTTCAAGAACATTTTATAAAAATCAGCACTGAAGCCAGAACTGCCTGGCATTTCATTATTTGACATCTTTTTTAAAACTGTTGAACTTCGTCTAAAGTTATGATACCCCGATTGAAATGGACTCATTCTGGTTTAATTATGGGCAATTTATGTCTTTTAAATAGTTATTAAAGTCTTCACTACTTCATTCATTTTTTTGCTTATAAAAAGACTGATAATAAGATGCTATTGAATTAAGGATACCTGCTTGGTCAGTTATTTCACTATCATCTTCATTTTTAAGTGTATATATGGATTTTGATTTTGCATTATTTTTTTCTAGACTGCAAAACTATTTAGATGGCTTTTCACCTTGTAAAGTCCACTGAAATTTTGATCTAAGCATGTATCCTTTTAAATGTGTACTCTGAATATTATTTATTTAAGTTTTATAAATGTTCAAGTTCTTCAATGTTTTCATCTGAAAAAATGTCTTCCAACTCTTTAATTCTTGTTAATACTTTGCTTTCTATAAGTTTTGTTTCCTTCTTTTTATAAGACCCATATGAAATAGATTTGCTCCTTAATTCCATAAGCAGAGTTTCTAAAAAAAGTTGATCACTTATGGTAAACTGTAATTCACTGTCAGTAATTTCGTTTATATTTTGATAATTGTAAATGGGTAGTGCGTATTGAATTTTAATATCAAAATGTTTTTGTTTATTTCCTGTACATACATGATGTCTAACAGTAGAGAATTATTATGTTTCCAAAGACCTGGTTTATGAGAAAATTTACTAAATGTTAAGTTTAAAGTTATTATTGAGTGATCCGATGGTAAACATGGTTCAGTTCAAGTGGTTTTAAAGTGTTGTAAGAAATCTATAAAGTGAAAGTAAATCTACACAATACATTTGATAACTAAAATACTAATGTGTATGTACTGCACGTGTATTTTGGAAATAATAAACTGTGTCTGTGTTCTTTTTGACAACATGGGTCAATAAATATTAAATCAGTTTAGTATTATCTGAAATTGTTTATACAGTGTGATGTATATAATACGATTTTAATTAAAGACCCATCTCAGCCACATGTTGTTTTTTGCTTGACAATTAAGATAACGAACGAACATCGACAGACAGACAGAAAGACAGACAGACAGACACACAAACAGACAGTATATATACCATTTACTTTTTCGTTTTTTATTGGTGTGTGTTATTTTAATTGTGATTATAGATCGGTAAAGGGAATGCAAAACCTAATAAGCAAACTTTCCACTGTATATTGAAAGTAACTATTGTAAATAAGTATGCACCTAACTTAAAGCACACCTTGCGACAGCGCAGCTTTTAACTTAGAACAAATGCAAAGCCTATCAAAAGATCGATCGTATGACATTGGACACACATCTCGTTTGATTGCATATCATATCTATACATATATAATCAGCAGACAAAAATTAAACTATGTATAAGTTAACCAAAACAATTAATATCCTTTTTTAAAAACAACTGAAAGTACGATTTTAGTTAAATGTGTGCATATGATTATACTAATTTAATAGCGAACTCAATTCAAATTAATTTATTATACCACACATAGCCAATTAGCCATATACCAAATATGTATTCGACCTGCAACACAATACCACGTAATAAACATAATAAATGCATTTTATCAGCTGAGGAATGATGACTGATGATAATGCTATATGAGAAAATCACTATGATCAAAGGAGGGAAAACAAATATATTATCTACTCCAATACAGTAAATTTATCAATTACAAATCCTGACTAGTAACCCTCCTGATACACTTCATGATGCACCATTATCTGGTCTTAATCTCCAAATTTTCAAAGGGTGGAGGGGGGGGGCAAAACACAACTTGTCGCCCCCCCCCCCTCCTAGGATAATACCTGCGGACGCCCATGACTGCAACTACTTAGTTTAAGGCCGCCAACCATCTGGGTAAACGTACGGATGTTTTAAACTGTCCGTTAAACAGGCAGGTCCGTGTATATACAAGACCAAAACACATATAATAATGTATTGCGATTTTTAAACAACCGAAACAAAAACAAAGTACCGAAAATCTAATTGTTTTCTTTATAGCGTTTATCGTTGTACTAATTATTAAACAAAATATGTAACGTACTTCCATTTCGTTTTGTTTCAATCTGAATTCGACCAAAACCATTGTTTAACATTCGAAAAGTGTCTCGTTCACCGTTTTTGCTTTAAAAAACGAGTGGCGCTGCTGTTATGAGGAGACAAATGATTTACCTTCTTGATCACTTGTCTCCCTTTGATACGAATAAGCTGTGAGCTGAATAGTCATCGGTTAATCGGTTAATTTTTTATACTCGGTTTCCAATTCTAAGACTTAAGAATAGCAAATTGAAATAAACACAAGACAAGTATTAAGTGTTTGAATATATATACACGCTTATGTTATTAACAAACTGTTCTAAATACATATTATAGATGCAACCTTCCATGGTAGACTTATTTTTCAGGTAATTATAGAACATTTCAGTTTTAAGGATATTCTTTATTTAAAGACTTAAGTCTTAGAATCGGTTGGTGAAAACGTACCCTAATTAGTGTTTATTTACCCATAATTTTAAACGAGTAATCGATTAAAAAAATGCATTTGACGTTCGAACCGTTTGTGCATCATCTCTTAGCAAAATGTGAACAATTATTCATAGGGTACAATAAATAGTGTTTTTCCAAGCGCAACATTTATGACAAATTGATATAAACGGGCCTTAAATGCGTTTAAAACTGAGGCAAAAATTGCATCACGTCGATCGAAACTTGTCTCGAGATTTACATAAACTAGTAATATAAAAGTCGATTTACACACAGAACAACTTCTAAGATTTAAACATTAAGTAAATTTAAAGTTTTGGATTCATAGTAAAGCTCCGGACAAAATATTGAAGTGAAAACAAATTAAAAACAATATTAACGTATTATTTACCTTAAGCTACTTGGCTTTGTAATTACCAATTGATAAAATTGATTGGTTTTGGATAGTAAAAAAGTAATTAAATTCCTTTTGCAAAACGTGAGCTTGTATGGATTAAAACTTTGTATCCCCGGGATTCGATAATTAACCTTGTTAAAATAGTTACAAAAATGAGTTTGTTTTCGTGTTTTACCTACGTTGTATCATTGGTAGGTCCCTGTGAATTAGCTTTTCGCTAACGTGCGCTAACCAAATGATACGATAAATGATTGAGTTTAGCGTTTAAATGTTAAAATGTTATAAACTGACAGATCCTATTTATGATATCGTTTACGAATGTAAATAGGTTTTTGAATACACCGAACACGGTTGAAATAACGAATGTTTAACGAGTTTGAATTAAATAACATCGCTGGCTTACTTACCGAACAAAACTCAAACAAGGACTGACATTAGTAGTTATAAAACATGATTTTTATATTTTAATGTTAATTTGTACATATGCATCGGGTTAACATAGTCCGATACATCAAACTATCGAACAATACTTCATTTTAATTGGGCATTATGTCAATAAATGTATTTAATAACTAATCTATAATACTTATCATAGTTTTTAATATTCTATAAATTTTAGAACAATTATATGTATGCCGATACAGATTGGGTTGGTAAACACTGTGATTGTTCGTCTCATTAAATGTCTTCTAGTACTGATGTGAGAGGGATTCACTGTAAGAAACTTGCTTTGCACTGTATGTTTGCTAGTTTTTAAAGGTTACAATATACTAAATAATCGAGTCATGAAGGGCTGAACTCTCTAAAAAAAACATCATATATTCCTCGAAGGCATGTTTTAC
Source organism: Dreissena rostriformis (assembly GCA_007657795.1). Taxonomy (NCBI): domain Eukaryota; kingdom Metazoa; phylum Mollusca; class Bivalvia; order Myida; family Dreissenidae; genus Dreissena; species Dreissena rostriformis. The sequence continues at coordinate 102,586 of VMBQ01003954.1, forward strand.
ACTTTAGGCTGTTGTTCTGGTTTTATCGTCTGGAGATATTGCTAGGGTAAGCATAGGTGTTCACTTCTAAATCCCTGAAATAGGATAAAGTTAGAGATTAAAGTAAAAATTGGCACTGAAAAAGGTTACAATCCACTAGAAAACGGCCGAAAAAAGAAGGTGCAAAAACAGTCAATTTTGATTTGAGTCGAATTCTTTTTTGGTTGTTCATGACATATCTTTTTTATTGCTTAAATCGATTCAGCTAAGAAGTCCCGTTAAGAACAGGTATGGTTATGGGGGTCTCTATGTGCGAAATGTTGTATTTATTTTCGGTCAAATTTGTCGCTTTTACATTGAAACATATAAATGAACTATTTAGTATATTGTGACCTAAACGATTAACAGGCCCCGTCACAAAAGATCAGTATTTACATAAAATCACCATTTTCTGTGCCGGGCTTCGTGCGTTGTTGTAAGTTTCACGAAACAAGTGCATTTTGTGGCGTGAATTTTACGAGGATTTCGAATTTTAAAGAAAACACAGCTTTTTCAGTGGAAAATACAAAAAAACGTACAGAAACTCGTCATGAGTATTGGTGCTGAAAGAGGCCATAAACACGTTTAAATAATTGTTTTTTTCTTCGTCGACATAGCATGAACACATATTTCAGTATTTTGACTGATTTGTATTATTTAGGTGTGTGTTATTGCTCGTTAACGCCCTTTATAAATCAAAGCACCGACAGCACAAGCCAGATGGCTTATCAGGCGTTATTATAAAATGCATTTTCAAGCATTTCTTGTTGAAAGATCGATCTGAAATTTGGTATGCACATTGACAATAGGTAAATTTATTATTCAGAAGTGCATATTTTACGCGATTTTAACAGTTCAGGGTGTCTAATAGGGGAGGCAACACCTGTTATTCGAACTCGGGACTTGTTTTTACCCTTAACAACTGGGTCATGCAGGCTTAAAAACTGAATTCGACCCTCAAATAATACACTATCATTCATGCACTAAGTAGTGTTGTTAAATAATGCTCACCATAGTACGTCTTTGTTATATGAATGTCTAAACTAATGTGACACAAATGTGGTATGTCTGTTGGAATTTATGTCGTTCCCACGATTGTGTAACTCAAATTGCGTGTATTTTGATTGATCGATTGTGTCGTAGCAATGTGTTAGTTATCTTCTTCTCACGCATTACTATATTAGCTCTAATTATATCTTTACATATAACTTAAAACGACTAAATAAGTCGTTACCACTAGTCGGCTATCGCGTCATCAGGACTTAATAAAAAGATCGCACGAGTAATTTGTTTAAAACCACGACTTACTAATTGTTAATATGAATGATTGTTTATTTGAGTGCCTCCCCTGTCAGATTAGGGCTAGCTCGTTGTTGTTTTTTAACTATGAGACACCTTAACTGATTAACATTGTATCTCACGATTCCTATTATGTATGCCGGGCACTTGGTAGTTCGACAATCGGAACTCCTCGATTTGACTACCAGCTGAGTAATTGTTGTGAAGTTATGTAAAACAAGAATGTTTATTTTCGTGATTGTGCTTTTTTATAATTAGTTAAACAAAAAATGCTATACAGAAATAGTGTGTGTATTTGTATTAGTTTTGATTATCTAAAAATGGGATTAAGAACGTATATGTTTTGACTTTCATATTTCGATTTGTCAAGTTCAAAAGGAAAAACAAAAAGACGGCATATATACTGACATAAACTGGCTAAATGCACTTAGTTTCCTCTTAATGCATATACAAGTACACAAGTTCATGCCATATCAGCCTGAATCTCGCCACAATTCCTGGACCGCCCGTGCCATTCAGTCATTTAGTCCGTGATAACATCCACCTCTCGGTCACTCAAGAATTTATCCCGTTTTTCTTGTTTTATTTTTAACAGAGTAAGAGGCAATATTTGACAATGTTCGTCTGAAAATTGTGCGTAAAGGACGAAATTTGTAATGTTGCATTGTTGGTAATTTTTCTATCTTAAGTTAACAAAGTTCACAAGTTAGGATACCGCGCAGTAACCATCGTTTATACAAAGGACTATTATGTGGTAACCTTGTAAATAACTGCGGCAATCAAGTAACTACAGTTGATATTTACCACTGTTTATTATGGCGTACCACTTGGGTCAAAAGTCAACAAGACCTACTAGGTAAAAAGATAAATGTACTTCGACGTACAGTATGTACGTCAAAGTACATTTTTTGTACTTCGACGTACAAAATTGTACTTCGAGGTACAGTTTTTACCGACCCTTGAGTGTAAGCCAATCAGAAGACGCCTTACATCTGTTGCTTTCTTAGAGACCAGCTTTTTTGTTGGCATGTAAATCATGTATAAAATATCAAGCTGTCATTAAAAGTCGAAAGTTAAAAATCCATACAAGTGTAATGCAAGAAATACTGAACTCAAATTCACTTGACAAATTCAAGTATGTGTCACATAAACTATGAAATTATGAAATGACCTCTGGTATTTTACATCTATAAATTGTATTGCTTGGCCTGTTGATTTAGTTGTATTTTCTGGTCTGGTTATTAGTTAATAATATTTGTTACTTAAAACGATTTAAGAATAAATACCGTCGAGAAGATACTTATTTTTAATTCTTTGTTGTTGTTTTTTCAATTTTGACATTTTATTCATTTTGCCCTCAATTACAAAAGAGATTTTAAACATTTAAAACAATAAATCTGAAGGAAAAGCCGCTCAAGAGACGAGTGTTTTGATTGGCTGTTCAGAAAATTTGTACGTCGAAGTACAAACATGTACGTCGAAGTACAAATTGTATTTCGGGGTACAAATATATACTTCGAAGTGTATTTCATATTTGTACTTCGAAGTACAATTTTTACAAGAACAAATACAAGCCTAATACACAACATTAAAATAAAATAAAACGTAGTGAAATATATATATATGTGTTAACGGAGTCCAGAGTTACATTATTGCAACTAATGTCACGCTGATCAGGTATCTTTGGTTATTCTTGACTTGTATCGTGGGGGCGAGTTTTGTTACGATGATATGAGCTAACTGGCCTCAGAACATTGGGAGTACAGTAACTTAGAAACCTAATGCTTCCCAGATACCTTAGCGTCCACAAATCTGAATACTTCCTCATGAGTCAAGTTTTGGTTCTTTGCGCCAAGTAGATCAAGTTGTGACCCTCATCCTACAGTCCACGATTTAGCGCATCACGTAACACAGTATCAGTGTACCTAACAATGCTCTTTACAGTGATCACACTCCAAAGTGTATTTGCATACCCTAGCCTGTCCACGAAGTCTTGCTCCATATGCCCGAACAGTGTCTTAACGATCTTGGGACATTTTGTTCAAGGTTACTCGAGCGACCATTGTGTTTTCTTTCCAAACTTCTAATTGTCTAAGAAAGACTTCGACTTCTTTTCCGGCGTTTCAGTTAAGGAGCCACCTTGAACACGCATGACGTCATTGTTACAGTTCTCGTCGCAACATTCAAGAAGCTGAATAATGAGTTGCTTGTCTTTTATCTTTGTTGCTTCCTTGTATTCATTCCACCGGCTCTCGAAATTTGTCCACTCCTCACTGGTCCCTGATTAAGGTAGTGTAGGGCATCTAACACGCTCAACCTTTTCTGATAAAGATGAGACAAAGCTGTGAAATGAAGCGTGTGTGTTAAGGAGTGCAGTAACGATTAGCGCCTCGTAGACATGGGTCTCGTAAGCCGCGTTTTGGACACTTTACTTTTGGCATCTTGGAACGTAGTTGAAGACCGAAAAATAAACTATTTCTCCATCATGAATGAGTATTGAATAATGTTTCTAGAATCTTTATCTTTCATCTAGAATGACGGAGATATCAGAAACATGGTATGAATGGAATGCAATGAAAGCAGAATGAAAAAAAAATGGATAGTCATATTCCTCTAAAGATGTACTTATTTATGTCAATATAAACAGGCGCAATGTTGTATTTACTCTTTTATACGATCAGTCCTTCGAGATGGAGATTCATGCAGTGTCGATTTAAAACGATACTTATTTAAGTATTACTACGTAAAACAGAGAGTTTGCTTTCAAATATTATATGAAACGCGTCTGTATTTTTATAACAAATTTATTTAGTATTGGCATTTCAAACCAAACGAAGGTATTGTTTATGTGTGGTTGTGTACCTGTCCTTCAGATGTTTGAATGTATGTCATGGTTAACCTTTAATTAATGACATTAGCTTTGTAACCGAATTGATTAACAAGTTAAATTCATGTCAACCAACCTTTAAACTTTAACATAATCTTTCAGTATTCAATACACGATTGTGTAGGCTTTTAATTTCTTCTAAAATACAATTATAATTTAATTTAAAACAAAAAACCAGGCTACCTTATTTAAAATACCGCTGTACTTGTTTAAACCCAACGGGCGTGCTTTTGATTCCTCGAAAGGGTCTTCTGCATCCAAATCAACAGTGTACGCTATCAGACAAGCATCCGTGATTAATATGGGATTCTATGGTTTTCTAAGTATGGCTCCGTAATTTACCGGGCCCAACTTCCGCTCGTCCGCGATGTGCCTGGCATATCTGGCTACATCTTGGCCCAGGGTGATCTGATCATGGCATCTAAAAGTACACAAAGTGCAATGGTAAGGGACGCAATCTAGCGGTATATTCTCCTTTATAACATGCCCAAGTAGCCTTGCCTTGGTGGCAACTTTGGGGCAGTGAGGACATCGGTACGGTTTGCAACGTTCAAATATAACCTGGGGCCGTATTCACCAACCCTGTCTTAGACTTAAAAATAAATAGTCTTAGACTAAAAATACCTATTAGAGTTAGCATGTATACAATCTTAAAAAAATGGTGTTTATATTATTAATATATTGTTCTTAAGAATGAATTTTATAATTATTTGCATTAACTGCCATGCTAGACTTGACTTTCAAGCAGTTATAGCAAAAAACAGTTTTAAGAATATTCTTTATTTTGAGACTTAATTCTAAGAATGAGTTGGTGAATAGGAGCCCTGAACAACGAGAGTGATACAGATCAGTCTAAAATGTTATGACTTCTCGATTTGGCTTGAACGACTTGAATTTATATTGTGTCGCTTCGTGTAACAGGATTGCCTGCGCTCGAATTAAATGCTGCTTGTTTACGCTTCGACATGCGCGTATTACTTTTCAGGTCGTTACATAGCCAGTTGTAGTAGTATTCACGCATAAGATTAAAATGTTAAACAAGTAGCCCGCAGGGGGGGGGCAAGTTTTACAACACAGGGGATTATCTTAAAAAACTGTGTAACACTTCGGACGAACCGAACGATTAACAAGAATGAATTCCAAATACTCCCTCCCTTAACTTCTGCCACCATTGGTCGTATTTTGGAACGGGCGGAAGCAATTTTGAATTCATTTGAAAGATAATAGGTACACTTGTTCTGATAGAGTTTCATGATGATTTGGCATAACATTGGACTTCTAGATTGTTCACAAAGTTTCATAACACAAACATAGGGAAAACGTCTTAGCCCACTGGCACTCATATTTTTTTCGTAGACCTGAACCGTTTTCAAACTCAGCATATATACCATTAGAAAAATAGTTCTGAGCAAGTTTCATGATGATTAGGTAAACATGTAACTTTTAGAATGTTCAGAAACTTTTTATTTAATTTGACATAGCAACCTAGTTTTTGAACGCAGTTTTGTAATTTACCCAATTGTAATTAAGACCTATCTTCTGACAAAGTTTCGTGAATATTGGAAATAAATGTAATCTCTAGAGTGTTAACAGTGTAAATGTGTGACAAGGGACAATGCAGGACGGATGATTAACAATGGGAAAAAATGTCATCACAAAAGCACATTGTAAGCAAGTTGTTCTTATTTGATCTCATCAGGACTCTTGCTATGTACATCTGTGTAAGCTATGACAGAGCACTTTGAACATGGTTTGTATTCAACGATTGTGTTAATATGCTGGGATCATTTGCGTTCCAAGGCGTTCGACTAAAACTTGTAAATGGAATTTCTTTTGTTTTGCTTACATACACTATAACATTTATAATAACAGTGTTTTCATCATAATAATACAATACTAGGTATACACAATTAATCTTCTGAAAACTTGTTGACCAGACATGGGTTTCTATAGGATAAAAGAAAACTACTTATGCAAGTTCATAATCCCAATGGTGGTATTGTTCTTGTTTTGTATATGTTTTCACCATCACTTAGTTTTGAGTGAACACTTCTCACTATCAAAAGACCAGCTGTCTATAATCTTCCTTGTTAAGAAGAACTCTTACAGTTGTCAAGCAGTGGTTGAAGTGTGCGGTCATTACTTGGTATTAAAAACTTCCTTCGGCAGTATGTAGAGACAGTGTGAATAAGTCGAGGATGAATATTACATTATTACAATTATAATGTGACCATAAACAAATGCAACTTAAAGTTGTTATAGTCTAGTACAATTATTGTAAGCCATTCTTAAAACTAATCATATATGGTTAGTCCATGTCAAGCTTTTTTAGTCCATAGTTTTGTTATCTTATTTAACAATGGAACATTTGGAATTTTACATTGATAATACAAACGCAATTTGATATTACAAACGCATGTTTCCCTATTTGTTATCAAATGATATTTTGTCTTGCAACCTTGGGTCTATAGGAGAATATAATACATACGAGATATTACTTTTTGAGTAACATTCATCAAATACCCGTTAGATGTGCCAATCACCGAAACGGGTATGGAATGATTGTCGGTAAGCGCGACTGCCGTTACAATTTCGGCCTCCGAAGTAAGAACAGACTTGATTGGATCTCCCGCCGCGGTCTTTGTAAGTCCTTGTCGGAGTCGCACAGTTTTTGTAACACAGTTTAGCGTGGACTACTATATTATATTACATAACAAATATCAAACAACATTTGCCTTGCCTTTTAAGAGGTGATTGACATTTATATCTATATAAAGTGATTTGTACCACATATATCACGAAGTAAGTATGCATTATAAACGATATAGTCCTAATACGTACAATTAGATGGGCAAATATTTATGAAATACACAATACTAGTATAGGAATATTCATACGGATGATAGGTGTTAAACATTATTTTTACATTGTTAGTTGCAGACATTTCACATCTTAGGATAGCGAGGGACCGTGTGGATGCTTTGAAATGCAGCATAATTATTGCAGAGTGCAAACAATTTCGGAATATGAACACAAGTGTGTTTAAATATTTGCATTTAAATTATGTATGAAATGACTGATCAGTGACCTCTTAATGGACACTAAACGTACTTATATTCTTTTCCCAATCAATCCCTCATTAGAATCTTAAGTGAATGCGTGAACGCAAATGTCAATATGTAAGTGCTTTATATACGATCCTCATTACCACAGAACGTCATATATATTATCGCTACCTCTTATCATCCAACATTATACTTCAGTCAACAGTTAGTTTAAGAATTAATTACATACTAAAGTAACATCCGTCCCAAGAGCCCTTGACGATCATGAAGTTTCTATTATCAACCATGTTAATTTGTGTTCTCGAGTGGGGTGAAGATCAAAATTGAAAAAGGAAAATCTCAAAACACCGAAATTTTAAGCTGATGTTTTGTTTACGCTTTATTGTTGATTTTCTGTGGCCTCGCATCCAATTCATGTATACAACTTTACATTGGTCGAGTGCAATTTAAAATTTGAATGTTTAAAGAAAGTTTAAACTGGCATAACATATTTAACAATTATATAGCATATAGCATTTGTGTTGCTGTCTATACTATACATGTAGTAATTGGTTCAATGTTTTATTAATTGAAAACTGTGAATATAAACAAACTTTACCTTCTGTTATTGCGCTGTTAGCACCCGTGAATACAAAAGATTGCCGCTATCTGTTGAGAACAAAAGAATGTTTTTCAGACATATCAAACTTAACCCCTGTGCTAGTAGCATGAACTATGAACGAGGTTACACAACAACCCACTATACTTGTTTATCAGCATCTATTAATAGCCTCAGATTATGAATGGCCTGTGCTGAGCAAAAATACTACGAAGCACCTTAAACACAAATACGATGCGACTATGAATATTACTATGCGAGAATATACTGACTGATTGGTTTGTTTACCCTCGGAGCTTCGGTTATAAAAACCATTGTCCGAGCACTCTGCTTAACATCAAAACTCTGCTGTAAAAAGGCAGTGGTCAGCCCGATTTTACTGGGCTGAACCATATATACCTCGGGACTTTGCAGAGTGGTAGCGGTGCTTTAGTAAAAATCTAATTATTTAAAAATATCTTTACATGAGACTATACTGTTTGAAAACGCGTTATAAACGCTAAGAAGAAGAAAAAATCAACAGTGAAAAATCTATGCTTGCCTAACTTCTAATTCAATTCAATTTCGCATCTGAAAACGGCTTGACCTACATAGAAGGGCGTTGACAATATAAGCCGACGCCGATTGGTCTAATATAAATATCAACCAATCAGCGTCAACTCATATTGTCAACGCACTTCCATGTATGGACAATGGAAAGAAACACATGTCATACACTATATCAATAAAATGTTACTATTATTATTATTATTATTGCTTTTACTATTATTATTATTATTATTATTATTATTATTATTATTATTATTATTATTATTATTATTATTATTATTATT
>VMBQ01003954.1:115249-133805 GCA_007657795.1 Dreissena rostriformis
TCTTAGCGGGATCACAAAATTACAGCTCCCGCGAATAAAATTCGTAGCGAGTCAAGTCGAGATATGAAACGAATATTAATACAAAATAAACGCTAATCACTTTCTTACTGATATCATGATATGGCTGGAAAGTGAGCGGCATTTAAAATTTAACAACTTTCAATAAAGGGTATAACACGGCGAAAAATACTTGTCTCGGCACGGACGTCGCCATCTTGACTTCCTTTACTTTAGATCAAGTTTTTCCAAATGTCTTCATAGAACGGGTTTTAATTAAGTTGTTATTTTATTGTATTTAGAATTGTTAAACATTGTGAACGTCATATTTATACGTCATAATAATAAAAATAAACTCTACAAAAGTTATTTTCTATTCTTTGGTAAAGAAGAACGAGGTCCGATAAAATCTGGCGAGGTCCGACAAATTTTAAAAGTTATCGGACCTCGTGTCCGACAAGATTTGTTCGTCTTTCCCATGGGTTGATTATGGTGTTCACTCCCATAGTATAATTTTTATCTACTTATACTAATGTACGGTTTGCCTATTATAACACACATTTCATGCGGTGAATATGCGACTAACAAGTGAAAAAAAAACACAAAAGTTAAACTTTTGTTTTCAATTTATTATTAAAAAACGTTAATTTCAAACTTTATTTCAAAGTCAGCATTTACGCCGACTACCTTTTTAAAAGATAATTCTTGTTATATTTAATTGTTTTTTATAATCAGTTTTAGCGATTATGAAGCATTTGTGTTGTTGTCTATCGTATCCCTGTAGTTATTGTTGAACTCATGTTCAACGTTTTATAAATTGAGAACTGTGAATGTAAACAAGCGTAATCTTATACTATTGCGTTGATATCATCCGTGAAATTTGACTCTCCCTTGTTTATCGGCAGCCGCATCTATTAATAGCCTCAGATTATGAATGACCTGTGCAGAGCTAAATTACTACGCTCTTGCATAAATTATACAACTCTTTCTCGCACGGATGCGGAAGATGTGGCGGGTATCCTGCTAATCGTAGTTAACAACGAACTGGCTTGAACTTTTTAGCACTGACATTAGTTGTTCGCAAGCGAACAACTAAAAATGAATTTAATTAATCAACCACCAGTACATCGTTGATGTTCAACTCGCTGTGAACGCGTCATACATGATTAATTAAAAAAATATAGTATGACGTGTTTTAAGCTATTTATTGCTTCGATGGATACTCGACCTACAAGTATGATAAATGAATACATTCGATTTAGACGGTTTCAGATATAATTTCTTTTAGGTCACAAAAAGGACGTTCTTACTGAATAAAAATGAAAAGAATAACAAACATTTATTTGTTGGTGTTTTTAATGTCGATGGTGACATTTATTAAGGAGTTTATCACCGGACTGACCAGCATTAGCCTCCCGGCAATAGAGAGGCAGTTCTCTATGCCCAGTCAGCAGTCAGCGCTCATTCCGGCCTCCAATGAAATAGGTAAGGAAAAGTGTGTTGTTGTTATGAGTTGTGTTTTGTTTTTCTCACGACGACTAGGTCTTTTATATTGCCTTGGAAAATGTTTCTTATCTTATTTCTGTAGTAATCGTGTGAATGTGTTTCCCATTTGTAAGCATACGATTTTATTATATTAAAAGGTGTGATAATTTTCCAGAAAATCAGTGTTTCGATGACTTTGTACACTGTTTAAAATAGAATTAATTATGATATTTATGTAAGACTTGATTTATCGTTGTTCAAACGGCAAATAAAAACTGCTGATTGTTATATATTGAAACTCGAGGACGTTTTGTCTTACAATACGCATAATGCATTACACATATGTTGGGTTTATTGAACTTTTTTGCTATTGAAATAAGATATTTATTTCACGAAGTTTTATTTTCTTTTAACGTTGTTTTGTATACAATTTAAACAACGATTTATAATTGATATTCATTTGAAAATTTACATTAAACTTTCAATAATTAAATACTTTGTGAACAAAAATATAATGCAAGAACGTTGTTATGTTGTAGCGGCCACGGTTCTGGTGTTATTAGTGGTGTTTATAGGAAGTCACGTGAACAGGGTCCGGTGTCTTGCAGTAGGGACCTTTTTGATGGGGATTGGGTGTGTCATCTACATTGTACCGCATTGGCTGGATATATACACGTTCTCAGGTAAAAGACTCAATGTGTTTTATTCAATCATATAAAAGTCTTTAATACTCCAGATTCGATCTTACGATGAGAATTGACTGACCATGATTTAAGCCATTCAACAGCCAAATGTACAAACAGTGGTCAATATAAACTGTAGTTACTTAATTACCACAGTTATTTACATGGTTACCGTCGTATTTCTTTATGTGTATAAATGATGGTAACTGCGCGGTAACCCAACTATTAAAATGAGTTAATTTACCACAGTACAATTACCAACAATGCAAAACTAAAAATTAGGTCATTTTCGCACAATGTGTCAGACGAACATTGTCAAGCATTGTCTCTGACTCTGTCACAAAAGAAATAAGAAAAACAAATCTAAAACATTTAGGGACTGAGATGTGGACGTTATAACATATTTAAAGAAAATACATATTTATAAACTCAAAGAAAACAATGGCTCGTGTGGTTCGGGCAATGTGGTGAGAACCAAGCTGATATGGCATGAACTTGTGTATACGCGTATACGAATTCAGAAGAAACTGAGTTGATTTAAGTTTTCGGACACCCTCTTTTTTAGCCAAAAAAATTATATTTGTAACTCTTATTTTTCTGACATCCAGATTATCCACATATATAAATTACAAATGTACTCAACATTTCCGGACAGTTGCATTTTATCAGAATTCTTCCTTTTTGCGTTGATTCGTTGACGCATTCCATAAGTGTTTTTACAAACGGATGACGGTCATAAAGCATGGCGGATGATTGCAAAAAGTCAGTGGACCGTTTCATTTGCTTTATTCGGGTTCATAGGTATGTATACCTGATATACACTAGATAATTAATGCGGCCTTAGGCGCGGAAGGACTCCGTTAACTTCGAAATACATAAACATACGATTGGTAATATTTCATCTGCAAGCTTAATGTTATGTTTCAATCTTCTTTATATATTAATCGATTTCATTTTGTATCATCTCGGGAACAATGCCTATTTTGATTATACTGATAGCTGTTGGAGGGTCATCATACAGAATATAATATGCTCATCTTTGTACTTGATGATCAAAGTAAAATCTTTCTGTAAAACAACATGAAAAATATTAAATGGTTTTAAATTAATTGTAAACATAGCTTAAAGTATTTAATACATTACGAAGTGGTATTTTCTATCACACTCTGTCATTTTGATAATTGCCGTCATACAGAGGAGCATCCTTACGTTGTTGCAATATGCCTTTTTAAGAGGGTCTCTAAATTTTCGGACACTGACTACTAGGAATATGTTTATGTATCTAAAATTTCGGACATGAAACCATTTATTTATGTGTAAGCGTCCGAAAACTTAGTGTTGTAACGGTAGCTCGTGCTAACGTTTTATTAAGTCCTGATGACGAGATAACCGACTTGTGGTAACGACTAATTAATTTGTGTGAACGAGATAACCGACTCGTGGTAACGACTTATTTAGTCGTTTTAAGTCATATGTAAATAATATTTACTATATTTACTTAATATACACTGAATATAATCATGAGTATGAAGGAGATAGCTTACTCGTGGAAACGACACAAATAACCAATCAAAATACACGCAATTTGAGTAACACAATCGTGGAAACGACATAAATTCTAACACACACATACCACATCTGTGTCACATTAGTTAACACATTCATGTAAAAATAAACTCACTTTGGTAAACATTTTAACAACACTAATTCATTAGTTGATGATATTGTAATATATAAGGGACGGATTTAGTTTTTTAAGTCTGAATGCCGCACTGTAAAGCGTAAAACATGCTCCTGAGTTCGAATAACAGGGATTACCTCCCCTTCAAGAATTATCAAATGATCTTATTGACATTCGTAAACGACTTTTTTGATAAGATCAGTCAGTTGATAATATTTTAACATTACAACGCTAAGCTGAATCATTTACCGTATTTTTGGTAAGCCTACTTTAGCGACAATCTATTTCACAGGGACCTACATATGATATAACGTAGGAATAAAACGAAAACAAACTATCTTTGTACATATTGTAACACGATTAATGATCAAACCCCGAGGATATAAAGTTGTGATAAATACATGATCGCGTTTTGAAAATAGGTATACTAATAACATGACTGCTCAAAACCTATCAAGTTATCAATTGCTGATCATTAAGCCAAGTGGCTTGAGGGAAATTATTATTTAATACTGTTTTTAATTTGCTTTCAAAGTTTCAATCCAATATAGTGTTAGGAGCTTTACTTTAAACCGAAAACTAGGGCCATTTGCAACACTTCACTGAATTTTTTAAACCATAGAAGTAGTTATGTGTGTAAAACGACTTTTATTTTATTACTAGTATCTATAAATCTCGGGACAGGTCAACATAATGTATTTTTGCTAACTCGTTTAAAGTGTTCAAAACATTTAAGGCCCGTTCAAAGATTTTTTGATCATAGGACTTTGTCACAAATTTTGCGCTTTGAAAAGAAACTGCTTATTGTACCTTGTGAATAATTGTAAACATTGTTATAAGACATCAGGCACACACAGTGGAACGTTACACGATTTGTTTTGATTTTTTTTCATTCGATTACGCGCTAATAAATTATTGCCAAATAAGCACTAATTAGGGTCTGTTTTTACCAACTGATATTTAAACTATAGTTTTTAAACAAAGAATATTCTTAAAACTAAAATGTTCTATAATTACATGAAAAATAAGTCTCGAATGGTAGTAAACATCTATCATTACGTTATTATTTATTAAGAACAGTTTGTTAACAACATAAGCACCATTTTCAGCCTGAATATATTCAAACTCAGAAATATTTGCTAGTGTCTAAATCATTTTTTCATTCTCCAGTCTACGAATCGGTTGGTGAATACGGGCCTATGACTTATTATTTCTTATTTGTGAAACCGAGTATTAACAAAATAAATGATGACTATTCAGCTCACAGCTTAATCGTATCAATGGGGAAAAAATGCTTAAGAAGGTAAACCCTAATTAATCTCCCTAAAATAGAAGCGCCACTGAGTTTCTTATTTTGTTTTATAATTAGAACAAGTATAAACGCTATAAAGAAAAAAAAAGTTTATTTTTGTATTTTGTTTTTGTTTTGGTTATTTAAAAATCGCAATACGCAGTAATTTGTGTTGTTTTTCTTCTTTTGTTTGGAGAACGAAAACCAAAAGGCAGTATACACACGGGCCTGGCTGTTTAACGGACCGTTCAAAACATTCGTACGTTGACCCCGTTGGTTGATGGCCTTAAACTTAGTAGTTGTATTAATCACGCATCAATTTTACGAGGAGAATACAAGTATATATATGTCCAACCACATAATTGAAAAACATAACGTAATTGAAAAATATTATAAGTAATATTATGACAAAACATAACTTTAATGTAAACATATACTAAAACATAATATACGCATAGCGACACAATAAATGACAGTTATCAAACTTAATTTCGCAACAGCTTGAAAGACCGTCTCACAAAAATGCCGCCTTTGATGAACAATATATAAACGCTTAATTACACCCAATTATATGAATTTCAATCATAGTACATACCTGCTTTATTTTAACCACATACAACAACAACAACAATTATTCAGCAGTAAAGATAATACAAGCTCATAGCCTACATTATATATGCATTTATTATATATTTATAAGTAATGGTAGAAGATAGAAGTTGTGCGATCGTGTTATGAACTGGTTAACGTGGTAGATTTTGAAGGGAATAAATAATTGCATCTAATATTGCAACTGTCCATCGTATATTTACTAATTTACTTACAAGACATACGATTAGGAGAACATAAAGATAATATATTTCAAAACAATTTTCTTTTGGTCAACAGATGTCACGGTGGAGAGCACATCTCACGGTTTATGTCACTCGGGGAATGCATCCAATGGCGACTCATGTGGTGGGCGTGGAAACTCGTTCAACCAAGGATTGTTTATGGTCGCCCAGATGGTGGTAGGGGTTGGTTTCATCCCGCTGCTGACGTTGGGTCATTCATTCATATACGACAACGCCGATCCCAAGAAAACGCCCGTTTTCATTGGTTTGTACATGTAATGAAATATATCCTTCATGCTTTTGCTATCAATAACTTAACTTGTTGATTTTTGTGTATTATGTGTTGTTTTCTTTCAGAATGCATCATCGGAAACATGTTTGTAAATAAGTTTAAATGTATTCCAAAACGACATCTGACAATATTAAAAGTACAATTTAGTTAATTGCTTAATTTGGTTGATTTGTGTTTCCAGGGTTAATATTTGCGGGATCCAATATTGGCCAGGCGTGTGGCTTCTTCATTGCAGGGGCCATAACACAGAATGTGTTTGTGAACTTTGATAGGCAGGGTGATAAGTAAGATTTATTTTTGTAATTCTTATGATCAACCAGTACTGAAATGAAAACAAGTTCTCACATAATGAACGTAAAGTCTTATATTACATATATGATATGCTAAAACAGGTTTAAACACGTTTTGTGTATTAAAAACTCAACATCCAATTCATCGTGATGTGTTTTTCAATTCCACACATTCAGTGATGTGCAATCGACCCAATCTCAAAATGTTCTGTAAATGGTTCGCGATTACTTAATAAACGTCTATAATGACCCTGAGCAGGTCTAGCGTCCAATGGGTAGGTGCCTGGTGGCTGGGGTTCGTACCAGCGGCCCTACTGACAGTCTGTGTTTCCGTCCCGCTCTGCTTCTATCCCGGGCAACTTAAAGGTGAGATAAACATACTGATGTTGTTTGAACACAAATTGCTGATCCGATGCAGCTAATGGACTGATAGATGAGAAACTTATGAATATAAATCACAAATACTTTACATAGCTGTAGGAATTCATGACGCATTCGTTAGACGCGTTAGTTTCAAGGAAGGTCTTTCCTTCAGATGCTTGACTCCTGTTTGTTATACAATGGCATGCATTTTTATTTGATCACACACTTGTTTGCATTAAACGTTTGTAGAAATGCGGTAGATAAAAACTATAGATTTTTTTGTAAAAACGTAATATATACAATACACCTGTAATTTTAGAATTTACGCGGCGTTATGTGAATTGTGTTATAATCGTTACCGTTATGGTCGTGTTTCTTTAAATACCGTAACTGTTCATCGCACATTTTAATATAGCATTTATTTTTTTTATTTTTGTAAGCCATGTTGAAACTTGGGTATTCACACTAGGTACATAAAATATGTCAATATACCTACCTCAATCTGCGTGCCCGGTCGCATGTGAGTTTGATTTGTGGTCACCATACCAGACAGGTGGGTTTCTTCCGGGTACCCCGGCTTCCTCGTACTACACAAAACCACATTAAACCACATCAAAATATGTGATCTTTCATGAACAACTAAGTGCAAGAAATTGAAGCAATAATTCAAAATTCGTCCCAACTTTCGTAAGTCTAGTAAGTTAACTAGGTAGGAGTGCTTGGAAACACTCCGGGAAACACATTATGCCGCATCATGCGCATAGCGACCTCATCATCGTCAAAACACACACATACGGGACTTATAGGATAATTATCATTTAGTTAATACATTGGTATAGTGTATTTTTGAACCACGTATATACGTGTTCTTTAATTATATGTTTTTAATTTGGATAAGTAAACCGTGAACAGACGGAGCACACCGAACAGGATCAGAGCGCTTCCAAAACCAGACACATGTGTCAAGCCGTTATGGACTTCCTTAAAACAGGCCTCAAACTTGTAAGTATGAAATAACAACACAAACGCGTCGATTTTAGCGCTCCAATGTGTTGGCTGCAGTTTTATGCATATTTATGTTAATNTCTCACTTTCGGTTTGGACAGTTTTGTAAACACCGTAAATTATTATTCAATATTGGACAATAACGTGGCAAAATAGTGTTGCAAAAGTAAATCTTTTGGATAACAGATCAACATGCAAACAAAATGAACGTTTACAGTGATTTTTATATCAAAATTTCGGCAGAAATTTAAGCGCTAGTTTAACCGCGTCGTATACAGCCTCATAACAAAAGACGGATCACCATTTGGAAGGTAAATGGATACAAGATGGCGACTGAAATGCACGAGTCCACTCTTCCGGAGCTATCCGGAGATGGTCAATGTAACACGATTGGGATTTTAACTGTGTTACTATTTATGTAGCCTATGACAGTGTCGTAAAGCAGACGGATTTTAACTGTGTTACTATTTATGCAGTCTAAGACTGTGGTGTGAAGCAGACGGATTTTAACTGTGTTACTATTAATTTAGCCTAAGACCGTGTCGTAAAGCAGACGGATTTTAACTTTGTTTCTATTAATGTAGCCTAAGACAGTGTCGTAAATCATACGGATTTGAACTTTGTTACTATTTATGTAGCTTAAGACAGTGTCGTTAAGCAGACGGATTTTAACTGTGTTACTATTTATGTAGCCTAAGACCGTGTCGTAAAGCAGACGAATTCGAACTTTGTTACTATTTATGTAGCCTAAGACAGTGTCGTAAAGCAGACGGATTTTAACTGTTTTACTATTTATGTAGCCTAAGACAGTGTCGTAAAGCAGACGGATTTTAACTGTGTTACTATTTATTTAGCCTAAGACCGTGTCGTAAAGCAGACGGATTTGAACTTTTTTACTGTTTATGTAGCCTGTAGTGACATGGAAATCGCTTTCGAATTAGTGATTTATCATCTTGTTCATTCTGCTACCAATCATTTGAAATCCTATCGCCTATATGTGTCGTAGGAGTGGGAGTGAATACTTAAACAAAACATGCATATTATCGCAATGTTATCAATCTATCTGATAAATTGATTTATTTTGTGTGTTTTTTTTGTTTTCAGTCCAAGCACCCTGTGTACATGTTCGTATCCCTGGGCGTGTGTGCTACGTATATGGTACTGTTTGGAATCATTCCTTACATATTCAAGTACATTATCATCATATACAACGTGTCCCTGGTTTCGACCGGAATATATTTAGGTATTTTCATTAATTGTATAGTTCTTAATTTAATACATTAGTTCATATCTAGCAAAATGCCCAAATCTATATATGCAAGAGTCGTGTGCTGCATTTCGATCCTCAATACCATCATGAGTGAAGCTTCGAAATGATCACATCATCAGGCGTGATATTTAGAAATAATCACATCATCAGGCATGGAGTTTCACAATTATCTCATCATCAGGCATGAAGTAACAAAATTATACCATCATCGGGCATGGAGTTTTGAAATAAACACCTGTGAACATCCTTATTTCTGTTGAATATAACAATATAAGTGAACGCATGAAAGTCACGCTAAATTCGATACACAACTGTGCCATGCAATATACAATGTTAATCTGTGATTACAAACTCATGTTTTTCTTTCTGTTACTGTTGTTATTGTTAATTAATGAATCTCTTAATCGCATCTCACACTTATACGAACAAAAAATTATCATGTTGAATGTCTCGTTTTAGGAATCAATATAGTATTGGGGGCGTTTGGCGTCATTCTAAGTGGTGTTCTTATCCGGTGTCTAAACCTTGAGGTGTTAGGAATGCTGAGGATGAATGTCATTGTCGCCATGGTGACCGCTCTTATGGGCCTCGTGTTCCTGGCTAGCTGTCCAGACGTGGTACTAGCCGGTGAAAGTATAAGTGGTTTATGGAAAGTGTATGTAAAACTCTTATACTTGTATACTATTATAGGACAATATACATTTCGTGCCCAGCTCATTATTATGCTGTAATTTCGAGATTAAGGCCCCATTCGACACGTTAAGTCTTCGCATATTCCTTTTGTGTAAAATATATCGTGTTTTGATATAGTGTCCGGCAAATAACTGATTTTGTATGATGTGATTTCAACATCAATTTGAACAAATAATCAAATTGAAACGATGTATTTGGTGCAAAACAAAGTCGCTCGTTTCAATATTAAGTTAACAGTCGACCCGTTAAGTTTTCGCATGATCCTTATATTTGTATTGTAAAAGTACATATATGTCTGGCTCACAAAATTGCAGTGCATGATGGCATTTTAAAATAAATTGGTATAAATAATCATCATTTCAAGACGACATGCAATGTGCAAAACCGTTTCGCCTCCTACAATGTCAAGGTCATTGTGGCAAGTGTGCATATACCTTATAATGGCAATAACGTGTGTCGTTCAATATGGGATTTCGAAACAAATTTGCAAAACTAATCATAATATCTGGACGATGTGTTGAGTGAAACAACCATGTTTGTCGGTTCAGAATAAGGGTTATAATTGACACTTAAACTTACATGGTATCAGTGATTGTACATGCCCATGTGACTGCCATTACTATTTCTGTTTGTTGCAATGGCAGAAAATGTAATACTTTCAAAACGTTTTGTTGTATTAAGCAGCTATGGTGCTTCATTAAAGGTCAATGTCAGATATGAGAAATATTCTTCATATGTAGCAACACTGGACAATTAATACATGCTGCATTAATTGTTGACATTATGTTTGGCACAAACGACTCGTGTCATTGTGCAATGAAATATAGCGGCGGAGTCGGAAACATTTATCATTTATAATGAAGTACAAACGTAGAAATGGAAGGCGCCATAACTCGACGGTATACCATATATAAAATGATACAATTACCTAAAAGGATGAGGTAATATGAACAATGTGAAACTTTTCATCTTGGAAGTTAATTGAAAATGTATATGATATAGTAGTGTCGATAACGCAACATTACTTTAATTTACGTTGTTATTTGGTCACTGGCCCTTGCAAATGCATAAACATGTACAATCGCCACAATAACAATTGTTCACACGTTACAGACAATTAGCTTTATTATTAAAACAACACCATTGCATTTAGTATTATTCACTATATCGTGCGTGTATGTGTCCGACTCGTAACTTTGTTGTGCATGAATGGATTTCGAAATACATATGCACAAATGCTCATCATATCAACACGGCATGTCAAGTGCAACAACTATGCACATCGCTTCAGAGTGAATGTGACAGTGGACACTTCAAGTGTGTATATTTCTTATATTAATACAGCAGGGATGTCATCGGATGCCAAGGTTAGTATCCGGATATTCGTATGTGATATCCGGATACTATCATTATCCAAAAATATTGGCATTAGCCGTCGCAATCTGGAGTCATATGTTCTTAATAATGTAGATGTTTTGTATATTTTGTATCAAGCGTCATTTATGAATATTGGATATACTTACAATTAACAATACAATCACCGGTAAAATAGTAGCGTGGTTGTAACACAGCGTGATAACACCTACTCTAAATCAGTCTATGCTTATACAGCACAGCACATTAAAATGTGTTTTCATAAAAAGACATAGTTTTTTTCTTCAAATAAATGTCTTCGCATTCATAACAATCAACAGTTCTGTGTTGCGTGCTATGTCATAATGGTGGTAAGCTAAGTTCAAGGATAATGAATTTTAATTAAGCGTTTTATTTGTTTCGTCTGTCTAGTGTATGGTCCTAAATGTCAACGTTTAAGAAAGAAGCCATTTGATTTATTGTGTCAATTGGTAAAGAACCACCTTTTATCATAAAGTGCCCCCTCAATTAGCATATAAGAGTATGAAATAGTGTTTGTTTTACAGCTGTGTCAAATACACTTTTGTGTGAAAACACCACTGTTGTTGATCTGTGATTCTGTACAGCATGTAAGCGTGTTTATAATACGTCTGGGTCGAGGTGAAAATCGATTGCAGACGTCTTTAGACCGTGTTGATTTATTCAATTTACATGCACAACATGATGTCCTTATGCAAAGAGAGAGAAATATCATGTTACTTTTTAAATACGAATATTCGGATACCTAATTTAAATCCGAATACTAGCACAATATCCGGATATTCTGATATGCGGATATTCGTTTACATCCCTAGTATATAGTGAAAGTACATGTTCGTGTCCGGCCAACAATTTTGGTACGCATGTTTTGATTTTCATTATTTGCCTTTGCAGCTCTCAGCTGAATACCACATGGCCCTGTAACAGTCCGTGTCATTGTGGTACACTCGAGTTCTCCCCCGTGTGCGGAGCGGATGGCTACGTGTACACGTCACTTTGTGTTGCCGGGTGTATGAACGTCCATTCCAAAGACGACAAGGTGAATACAACTGCCTTCTTGCATTTACAATTATTTTATTATCATTTGTGAAAACAAGATATATGTAAGTTTTGTGTGATAATGTTGACGTGTGATAACACATATTTACGTCTGAATCGAAGCGTCTCGTTCACTATCTGTTGTAACACAACGAAATCTTCGATTGACCACGAACTGCATAAAGGACCCTGATGATTGGACATTTAAAGCACTCAACGCTTGTAATAGTACATCGAGGATAACGAAAACAATTGTAAAAATAAAAATAATATATTTTCGTTATGGAAAATGCAAAAGTCCGAGAATAACCCATTCACTGTATTGCGTTTATAGAAATATCCTAATTTAGGACCAATATGTTTGTTATGACGTATTACAGTAATTAAATATATGTTTAATATATGTTTTCTTTGTTCAAAGAACTGTAAATCGGATATTTACAAAAGTAAAATTTAACTGCGTAATATGTTATCGCTCCATGTAAATATATTGCATCTCATATTTTGTCATGTGAGACTATAAACATACAAATGATTTGTTATCTCGCATTGATTGTAATGCTAGTTGATACTTCTGAAAATATTATAAGGATTGTGCATAAAAGTGAAAAGTCAGACAGATACAAGAGATGTACATTATCAATGGTCACCGATGCTGTAATGAAAATGCTTAAATTATTTAAACAATTAACAGCTTTATATTATGATCATTTACTTGAATAATTTATTATTCTACGTGTACTTCAGATTTCATACGGGAACTGCAGTTGTATTTCCGCACCCAGTAGCAATCAAAGTTTACAAGGGGCAACGGAAGGTTTTTGCGACAATGGTTGCAAGAACTTCTGGATATTTGCTCCAGTTCTGGTTTTGACGGTGATCGTTTTGCTTATGGTGCAAACTCCATCAACCCTTGCAATCCTAGCGTAAGTCTACACAACACAATGTATATATTGTATTATTGTATTATCGAGTGAAGATCAAAATTATCGCGGGCGTATTAAGTATTTTTCGACATACCGTCGTTCGTTTAAGGAACGCAAATGGAACGCTCAATTCAAGCAACATACCCAATCACATCGGCTTTCTACTAATAATTATAGCACATTGCAATGGTTGCAATTGTTAAATTAATTATATAAGTCGAACGATCGTCAATGTGGTTATACGTTTAAGTCAACAGTATCGTGTTAACTTAGTTGTTAACATTTGGATGTTTTATAAAGTTAAAATAAAAACTTCCACCTATGTACCACTGTTATTAAACGAATGACTTGTCATCAAATAATGGCGATATGAGATGAAAGAATGGTGACAGACATATCGTAAAACAATAGTGATTTGACATGTCGTAAAAGAATGGTGAGATGACATGTCGTAAAACAATGGTGATATGACAGGTCTTAAATCAATGGTGATATGAAATGTCGTAAAAGTTAAAACAATCGTTTCAGGTCCGTGGAAGAAGAATCTAGGAATCTATCTCTCGGTGTCAGGAAGATCATGATTCAGGTGCTTGGCCTTATCCCCGGACCACTCATAATGGGCGCCATATTTGATTCCTCTTGTCGGTTATGGAATGAGACCAACTGCCCGTCATCGGAAGGCGAATGCTTGATTTACGACAACAGAAAGCTGTCAGTCCGCGTTGGAATATTTGTGATTGCTTTCTCGGCATTAAGCGGATTGTTGTTCTTGATCGGGTCAATATTTGCTAGTAGATCTAACAAAGCAAGTTATTCAATCCCAAATATTGACCAAAAATGAGTTTCAGAATCATCGTCATCAAGATAATAATGTTGTCGGTTTGTAGGTTTTTATAGTTTGTTTTAATAAAGCTCACCTTCAACACATTTTCTTGTTAACATTTCACACTGAAAGAAAAAGATAATAACACAAACAGAGTAATAGATACTCCAGTAGCGTGTCCTCTAGGCATTTCTAGATCAGTGCGCATGTCTAGATCAGTGCGCATGTCAAGATCAGTGAACATGTCTAGATCAGTGCTCATGTCTAGATCAGTGCGCATGTCTAGATCAGTGTGCATTTCTAGATCAGTGCGCATGTCTAGATTAGTGGGCATGTCTAGATCAGTGGGCATGTCTAGATCAGTGCTCATGTCTAGATCAGTGCTCATGTCTAGATCAGTGCGCATGTCTAGATCAGTGGGCATGTCTAGATCAGTGCGCATTTCTAGATCAGTGCGCATGTCTAGATCAGTGGGCATGTATAGATTAGTGCTCATGTCTAGATCAGTTCGCATGTCTAGACCAGTGCGCATATCTCGAGCATTGCGCATCTCTAGATCAGTGGGCATGTCTGGATCAGTGCGCATGTCTAGATCAGTGGGCATGTCTAGATCAGTGGGCATGTCTAGATCAGTGCGCATGTCTAGATCAGTGCGCATGTCTAGATCAGTGCTCATGTCAAGGTCAGTACTCATGTCTAGATCAGTCTGCATGTCTAGATCAGTGCTAATGTCTTGATCAGTGCGCATGTCTTGATCAGTATGCATGTCTAGATCAGTGCGCATGTCTAGATCAGTACTCATGTCTAGATCAGTGCGCATGTCTAGATCAGTACTCATGTCTAGATCAGTGCTAATGTATAGATCAGTACTCATGTCTAGATCAGTGCGCATATCTAGATCAGTACTCATGTCTAGATCAGTGCTCATGTCTAGATCAGTGCGCATGTCTAGATCAGTACTCATGTCTAGATCAGTGCCAATGTATAGATCAGTACTCATGTCTAGATCAGTGCGCATATCTAGATCAGTACTCATGTCTAGATCAGTGCGCATGTCTAGATCAGTGCGCATTTCTAAATCAGTGCGCACGTCTAGATCAGTGCGCATGTCTAGATAAGTGCGCACGTCTAGATCAGTGCTCATGTCTGGATCAGTGCGCATGTCTAGATCAGTGCGCATGTCTAGATTAGTGCTCATGTCTAGATCAGTGCGCATGTCTAGATCAGTGATCATGTCTTAATCAGTGCGCATGTCTAGATCAGTGCGCATGTCTAGATCAGTGCTCATATCTAGATCAGTGCGCATGTCTAGATCAGTGCGCATGCCTATATCAGTGCTCATGTCTAGATTAGTGCTCATGTCTAGATCAGTGCGCATGTCTAGATCAGTGATCATGTCTAAATCAGTGCGCATGTCTAGATCAGTGCGCATTTCTAGATCAGTGCGCACGTCTAGATCAGTGCGCATGTCTACATCAGTGCGCATTTCTAGGTCAGTGCGCATGTGTAGATCAGTGCGCATGTCTAGATCAGTGATCATGTCTAAATCAGTGCGCATGTCTAGATCAGTGCTCATGTCTAGATCAGTTCTCATGTCTAGATCAATGCGCATGTCTACATCAGTGCTCATGTCTACATCAGTGCGCATGTCTAGATTAGTGCGCATTTCTAGATCAGTGCGCATTTCTAGATCAGTACGCATGTCTAGATCAGTGCTTACGTCTACATCAGTGCTCATGTCTAGATCAGTGCTTACGTCTAGATTTATGCGCATGTCTACATCAGTGCTCATGTCTACATTATTGCGCATTTCTAGATCAGTGCGCATGTCAAGATCAGTGCGCATGTCTATATTAGTGCGCATTTCTAGATCAGTGCGCATTTCTAGATCAGTGCGCATGTCTAAATTAGTGCGCATTTCTAGATCAGTGCGAATTTCTAGATCAGTGCGCATGTCTAGATCAGTGCTTACGTCTAGATCAGTGCTCATGTCTAGATCAGTGCTCATGTCTAGATCAGTGCTCATGTCTAGATCAGTGCGCATGTCTAAATTAGTGCGCATATCTAGATCAGTGCGCATTTCTAGATCAGTGCTTACGTCAAGATCAGTGCTCATGTCTAGATCAGTGCTCATGTCTAGATCAGTGCTCATGTCTAGTTCAGTGCTCATGTCTAGATCAGTGCGCATGTCTAAATTAGTGCGCATGTCTAGATCAGTGCGCATGTCTAGATCAGTCCGCATGACTAGATCAGTACTCATGTCTAGATCAGTACTCATGTCTAGATCAGTACGCATGTCTAGATCAGTGAGCATGTCCAGATCAGTGCGCATGTCTACATCAGTGCTCATGTCTAGATCAGTGCGCATGTCTTGATCAGTGCGCATGTCTAGATCAGTACGCATGTCTAGATCAGTGCGCATGTCTAGATCAGTGAGCATGTCTAGATCAGTGCGCATGTCTAGATCAGTGCGCATGTCTAGATCAGTCCGCATGTCTAGATCAGTCCGCATGTCTAGATCAGTCCGCATGTCTAAATCAGTGCGCATGTCTAGATCAGTACGCATGTCTAGATCAGTGCTCATGTCTAGATCAGTGCGCATGTCTTGATCAGTGCTCATATCTAGATCAGTGCGCATGTTTAGATCAGTGCGCATATCTAGATCAGTGCGCATGTCTAAATCAGGGTGCACGTCTAGATCAGTCCGCTTGTCTAGATCAGTGCGCACGTCTAGATCAATGCGCACGTCTAGATCAGTGCGCACGTCTAGATCAGTGTGCATGTCTAGATCAGTGCGCATGTCTAGATCCGTGCGCATGGTTAGATCAGTCCGCCTTATATGCCTCTCGCCTTGAAGATCAGGATTGCGAAAATGATCATGGCGAGCTAAATAAAACAACATTATTCGTATGTGGCAAGAAAAGTTAATTTAATTGTTAAGTATCGAGCAATTCTGAAAATATGGACCGGTAAGCCATGCACTATATCCTGAAGGTGAACTTGAAAATGCATTTTGAAGGATGCGACAGCCGATTTATATATTAAAGTTGGTGTATTCCAACATGTTGCAAAGCTCTAAGGCCAAAGTTTTGCTATTTTATAACTTTAAAAACGTAAGCTAAAATAATTTTGAATATATAGGAAAATAAAAGTTCTAGATTTGATGTAGTCATATTTAAAATGTCAATGAGACATTCTGATTTATCAATATTATACTATGTCAGTTTGTATTATAAATATATGTATTTATAAACAAGCATGTGTTCAGTGATAATACCAAAACCACAGTACAACACAAATCAAATTGGAATAATGAAATTGCAGAATTATTTAAAGAAACAAAGGAATTCCCACCATCAGCT
Organism: Dreissena rostriformis; assembly: GCA_007657795.1. Lineage (NCBI taxonomy): Eukaryota > Metazoa > Mollusca > Bivalvia > Myida > Dreissenidae > Dreissena > Dreissena rostriformis. The sequence goes on from VMBQ01003954.1 coordinate 132,674, forward strand.
AGCTTTTTTAGGATCTGTCAAATAGAAATTAACATAAAAATATTTAAACCTGACAAAATTTTATTCACAGCACATGATATAGCTTCATTAATATACCCAACAGATGGCGATGGATGACTACAAAGCTAACCTGGAACGCCCAACACATGCTTTTGGCTGGCCAAAAACCTTACCTGCCACAGCAAACAGATGCTAATGGCTGACCTGAAAGCTTAGCTGGCACGTTCAATACTTGCTTTTGGCTGGCCAAAAACCTTCCTTGGCACGCTCAACAGATGCTAATGGCTGATCTGAAAGCTTAGCTGGCAGGTCAACCAAATGCCAATTATTTGGCACACAGATTACATAGTAAACCCAACACACACTCATATATGACCTTAAAGTTTATCTGGCACGCACAGCATGCAAAGAAGGCTAACTAAAAAGCTTACCATTTAATCATGCCACATGCTCGTGGCTGACCTCAAAAAGTAGCTGGCAAGCCAAACAGATGCCGATGACTGATCACGAAGCTAACCGTGTTAACCCAACACATGTCATGGCTGACACCAAAGCTTAGCTTTCACGCCCAACGGATGACGATGGCTGAACTCAAAAATATCCTTGTAAACCCAAAACATGCCAATGGTTGACCTCATAGCTTAGCTGGCAAGCCAAACATATGCCGATGGCTGAATACAAAGCTTACCGTTTAATCCCGTCACAAGGTCTTTACAATAATCATGGATCGAGAGCACTGTAATAGAAACGTCGTCCAAAGCCTTGTGACTGATAAAAGAGCAAAAACAATATACCCTGATTCAATGAATATACACTCAAAATGATATAAAAGTATGAACGGTTGGAAAATTTTGAAGATAATTATGAAAGGTAGGAACCTGATCGAAAGTAAGATAATTGAGCCTGCTATGTTCAAGCACTTTTGTCTCAGAAATGAGCGAACTTACTTTCTAAAATACGATCAAATTGAAACGTTGGACGCTCCTGGCTTCATTTTGGTACTATTTATTGTAACAATATGTACTATATGTTTATAGGGCACCTCCGAAAGAGGGGCATATTACTTCCTAAAATATGCAGTAAGAAACAGTTTGCGTAGGAACACATTGTCGAAAAATGTACATTTAATTTT
>VMBQ01003955.1:0-10843 GCA_007657795.1 Dreissena rostriformis
TTTGACAAACCTTGCTCCCCTACGCTGTACGTTTTCAATTCTGTCTATATCTTTTTGTAGATACGGATCCCAGAAAATGGGAAGAGGCTTTGTCACATTAATAATATATTTTACCAATGCTCCAGCTAGGATTTAAAAAAGGCAGGCTTCTTATTTTAAAGGCTTGTAAGGCTTACAGGGGACACAAATATTTAAATAATGCACTAGTCCTGCAGGACAAGCGTCTTACAATTTTTACTCGTCCTGCAAGCACATGAACTCGTCCTTCAAATATGTGTGAAATCAAGATTGAAAGGGGTTGATGTACTAAAAAAAAGTTTATGACTAGTCAATACACTACACTTCCGTAATATATATCACGGTTTGCATTTAGCAATAGCTAGTTTGGCAATCTCAAAATACGTTATTTACCTTGTAGTCGGAAAAGAATTGCAAAGTTTTATTGTTCCCTAAGGTAAACAAATTCTAGCCACAATTCTCATGTAATTCCAGGGGTTTTTCTGCACTGTCTGCGCCTCCGGACAACGGAGGCATTCCCAAAGCAAACGGACCCGTTCCCAATCGAATTTTGATTACATATTTCCCAATTCAAAAAAAAAACATTTTTTTTTTTTTTTTTTTTTTTTCAAAATCGTAAAAAGCAAACATAATTTATATCGAAAAAGTGACTTCCCTTCATCCGCTCCATAATAAAGCCTTTAGCGACTCAGATAAAGTTCAGTCTTCATCAAATACATTCAAATATGAAGTGAATAAACGTTGAACATGCCCAATATTGCATGTGTATATATAAAGAAGACAAAATAACAAATAAAAACAAATTTATTTGTTAAACCACTGACTTATTTAAGCATGATAAAATTCCCAAATTGACAGTTTCATCGACTAGAAAATTCCCAAAATGGACAATTTTGTCGATAAAAATTCCCAATTTGGTCAGACTCCTTTTCCCAAAATAGGCAGAAAAACCCCTGAATTCAAGTTAATCCTTGGACTGATTTAAAGCATGCACACTTAAGACTTCATGTACAACATCACATCATTCTTCCTCGTGGAAAACAAGGGCTTTAGTATTTGATCACTGTATAAAAACTGCGTAGCGCAGAGAACATGCAATTTTTTTAATGTGGAAACTTTTTCTCTTAATTAAAACTGCTGTATCTAAATGGCTATGGTTGTTGAGATAGATCTGTGACATTAACAGTTATTGCATACACCTTCATGAGGAGACTGTGTGTATTCAGATGCCTGAGCGTTAATTGGTTGATATGATTACCAAGAAGAATGTGTCAATGTGATTGACAGCTGGCATCATGTCTTTGATGTTGGGCAAGTGGGATTAGTGTTTTTCGCACTACACATGCATGAATGTGATGCACAATGAAGGCCCAAACAACTGGACCAAACTGGATTAAGTTATGAATTTCAGATTATACAGAAAGTTAAAGTGCGTGACAAAAAAAACAACGTTTGTGTTCTACCTTCGGAATAGATATGCTTTTTGAAAAGGAATTTTAATTCAATGCAGTAAAGAGTCATTCTGGTCAGAAAATACAAGTTTTAACATCAGATTTTCTTCACTTGTCCTGTAGGACGAGAGCTGTCAGGAAATTCACTCGTCCTTTCAAGATTTAACTCGTCAATACGAGCGGATGAGTGGAATTTTTGTCCCCTGGCTTAGTTTCAATATGTGTTATACATGTAAACAGTGTTTCTATAAATAATAAAACTTGTTTCACAATGAAAATGTAATGAAATGTAATGAATTTATTGAACCTTCAAAGACAAGTTCTTGTATAATAATGTGATCAAATAAAAACGGACATGTTTGTGTCCAATGGGGCATGATGTCAGAGACCTTGGGCACAAGGGTGCTGCGCCCATCCGTTAAGGCCCAGCTGGAATTGTTTCACACGTCAGTTCATTACAATGTCCAATATTGTTGTTGTATTTTAAGAGTTTTTTTTATAATACATGTGCATTTTAAATACCTTTCAATACATAGCGAAATACATTTATAATATGATTATAGGTTCTACCTACTTTAAGTGCAAAAGCTATTTAGATGTCTGTATCACATGGTTAATAAATTTCTGCATATTATGGTGTAACAAAACATTTTAATGTTTCTCATACAAATATGTAGAAAACAATAAAAGTGATTTTTTATTTTAGATGAATTAAGCAATTTTCAAGGAGTTAGGCTTTAGCTATTTGTTATCTTTGACTTATTTTCAAACTTGGGCAAACCATTTGTTCCAATGATGTCACTGCCCACATAAAATCTGTGTCATAAAGGATGAAAAAAAGCTTGGACAGACGTCAAATTTATTTCACAAACATAAAAAAGGAGATCAGATCAATACATTTTCTTTGAGTCTCAGGTGAGCGCACCAGGGTCCCTCTTGTTAATTAAAGATTCTAAGTTTCTTACTAAAATAACATGTTTGCAAAATCTTTAGCAAAATATTTGTGCTTGTTATTTAAGAGACATTGAACAGAACAAAAGTTGTCAACAAAGAGACGTTTTTAAAATTCACCTCTGAAAAGTCCAGGGAGCCTGGAAGGGGTCTGGTCACCGTTAGCAACCACCACTCATACTTGGATGATCCTTTACTATGGGGTATGTATGCTCTTACCCTTTATCACGTAGATACTCACTTTGACACATTTGTAGTCACTTAAAAAATCACAGTAAATTTAAGACCTTTCTTACTAAATGAAAGACAGAAAGGTTTAAAGGCTTCATTTTCAACGCTAAGGTACTGATGTGCAGCAAACAGCATTAAACCTGAACAGACTGCGAGTTTCTAACAGGCTGTTCTGGATGCTGGTTGCATATAGCCTTTGTCATTTTGCTTCTAAGCGGAAAAGGGTTAAGAAAAATAAGTACCAGTACATTAAAACATATACATGGTATATTTATGATTTGCAGCAGCATGTTAATTGTCTCATTAATATGGTTTGTTTGCATTAATGTGTGCGATGTAGTTTATTCACCTTGCTTGCCAGAATGCCAGATTGATTTTATATACATGTGTAATGGATATATGTTATTGAAGTAGTCTTTTTAATAGAAAACAGTTATAAGTATCTCCTTTGTAACTTCTGAATACTAAAATTAAAAGAAGACTCCATGAATACTTTGAATTGCCTGTAAGACATGTTATCTTATCAGGTTGATGTCTTGTCAGTTTTTTTCAATCTGTCAAACATGCATGGTTGTTCAATGTGATTTTTCAATTTCTTGTCAGATATTATGTCATACAGAACCCAAGTGTTTGTCAGACATTATTTGATCTGTATCATGCCGACACAGATATTATGCCAAATGCAGCAAATGAAGCTCCACACCAGCCTGCGAATAACCTCTGTCTGGTCAGGAGCTACCTTGTCCGCTATAAACTCTCTCAAGGTTTAGTGGTCTAATAAAACAGACTTTTTGACTCCTCTTTAGAGTGGGTGATTGCAGAGCAACACTTTCTGGATATGTCCTAAGACCTTTTTTCGTACAACGTAGCTCAAATTTTGTCAGATATATATCAAGTTTCACGGAGTCTGAAAAACATGAGTTCATAATGATCACCACCATCTAAAAACTGGTTACAACCGGTCAATCACAACACTTAGTCAGTGAAGACATGTTGTCAGATAAACATATTTTCTTATGAATCAATGGAGGATGTTTAAAATTATAATAAAGGAATTACAATAACATGAACTGAATATTTTTTTGGTACCAGGACTATTTTTCCAGTCCTTACCTTACACAATGGCCTTTTAGATACCAATTCGAACTAATTAAGCCTTATTTTAAGAACACAGACGGTGCTGATTCCTTTGACCTGTTAGCAAACATACTTAAGTCTGCTAAATCTTGCCTCTGTGAAGGAGTCATTTAAAAAATTCACAAAATACCTTACTCATGTTCTTTTCTCACATTTTCCACTTGCAAAAAATTGCGTTTAACATTTAATGGCCTCGATAATTGAAACTTTGATCTTAGTGCTTTTGTATTTTGCATTGGACGGCAGTACGTAGCATGAGGTCATTGTGAAAAGTTTCTTGACAAAGAAATGTACTTCAGAATGAAACTGGTCCTGAAGACAGCTTATTGGTTTCTATAACAATTGGCATTTGCTTGGTTGATACTACTGCGACCATGATTCTTCGATTTTTGTGAGAAAAAAGGAGCTTTAAATATGGCTATGTTTGACTGAATTTATGTATTATGATCAGTCCGGGGTCCGAAAACTTTAACATTGGCCATAACTTTTGCAATATTGAAGATAGCAACTTGATATTTGGCAGGCATGTGTATCTCATGGAGCTGCACATTTTGAGTGGTGAANCACAGCCGAGCGTTGGCACCCGCTCTGCGGTGCTCTTGTTTCAAATTATGTCTTAGCCAAGATAAAATCTGCGCCATAAATCGTAAAAAGCTAGGTCAGAAGTTAAATTGCTTACACACATCTTAAAAGATGTTCAGATCAGCTATTGGTTAGTTTCTTCTGGTCATAGGTGAGCGCCTAAGGACCTTTGGCCCTCTTGTTAAAGGGACCTTTTCACAGATTTTAGCATGTATTGAAGTTTGTCATTAAATGCTTTTGATAAATTAAAAAATTGGAACTAAAAAGCTCCAGTAAAAAACAAGAATAAAATTAAAGAAAGAACACTGACCCTTGGAGTAAAAGTCTAACGCTTAGATCACTTGGCCATCCATGATCATAGAGTGAGTAGTGTATTTTATACTTTGTATAGCAATCCTTGTAGTGTCACAAAATATAGCGACAGCAACAGAACTCTCTAAATTTTTAAGTTTTTTAATTGTCAAAAGATGCTTATAATGGATATTTTAGAGCATGGTAAATGTTCAGTATTACTGTTTTATCACTAATTTGTGAATCTGAAAGATTTTTTTTATAATTTGTATATTTACCAAAACGTGAAGAGGTCCCTTTAACAGTACTTTTAGAATAAAGGTTTAGCTTACATACCGGTAAGCAAATTACGAACTTCACGCATTTATATTAGTACTGCTATTTAAAACATTAATCCAGTTTCGTGTGGTCTTACTTTGATTTTGTATTCTTTGCATTTTTGTGTGTTTTGACTCCAGGTATATCACCATTAACATGGAAAAAAGGTATTGTTTGTACAGGGGAGGCTATTCACGGACCATCTAATGTTGGTTATGTTAAAATGTTGTTGTTTTTACTGAAATAGTTTGATGCTAATATTTGCCAAATTACGTTATAAATCTGATGTTGTTTAAAACTGTTCTGCACACATTTTATATAGATTACAGTGAATGAAATGTCATCATTTGAGATCAGATGCTTTGTGAATACCACACCTTACTTCTATTTCCCAAATGTAAATTCTATAGATTTTTTTTTTATTTAACCTTAAGTGACAGCTCTACTTTTGTGGCCATTCCCTTGCCTTTTCCCTCAAGTATATCCTGGTTGTGATATTTGGTCATCTATGGACACTGTTATGATTTCTGAAACTTGTTGCAATTGTTGAGTAGCATTAAGTTTCGTCATAAATTATTAGATACTATTGACAATTATTTGGGAATATAAATAATTTGAAGAAAGAAAAAAACAGACGTATTATGGGGAACACCCCTAAAGATGTTTGTCAGGCATAGATGGATTTTCAAAAGTGACACACATATGGTGGTAGGAAGCAAGTCACAGTACCATGTTTGTCTATTCCTCCAATGTCCACGGTTTCCCAAGTAACTAATTTTAAACATTTAAGTTGTCCAATATATTTCCTGGCGATCCCTTTTTGTGTTGTCTTGTCCTAATTGCTAGTTTTCCCATGCTGTCCTTTAGAAACAATAAACTTGACCAAAGTATTTCCCTGCCTTATTTGAACGCCACACATGCTATTCTTGTAGAACAGTAGTAGAAGCATGTGACATGTTTGTAACAGATTTCACTTGTACAATAAGGCCACTACAAATTGATCAGTTGTTTGACGGGGATACAAATATTTTAATCCATTTTCAATATAATCAGAGACGAGCGCAAAGTCCAGAATTTAAGAACATGTGTACATTTCTGAACATTGTTGAATATTTCTGCCAAACTCATTCAGCTAATGAAATGCTGCAATTTAATTATTAACTTAAAACAAAAATCAACAGTGTATTTCGTAAAATATATAGGCTTAACCAAAGTGAATAGAAAAAAGAACAACTTGCTTTTAAAAGAATAAGAATAGGATACGGGACAAAATAAACCGTGCAGACGCAAAATAACAATATTTTATTTTATTTTACGATTACATTAAGTGCGGCAGTTCGACGGACATCTGATCAATTTGTTGTGGCCTTATGCATCACTCTAAGCTTTTGAGTTACATTTTTACAATATAATTGCACTTTGCATAGCAGTTCAGCATTCAGAATATTGGCATGTTGAATAACAAAAATTGGCCAGGCCATATTATATTTAAGAAATTCGTCTTATATTATAAAAGCTAATGTATGAGAACTATATATTAAACGTTACCCATCAATCTAAAAAGTATAATCAACCGCACGTATCAATGACCTCGGATTGCATTCATAAAAAATGAGTGAATCCATAACATCAATTTAACATGCTAAGAAATACAGCTAAAATAAAATGTTTTTGTTATGTGTAAATCTAATTATAACTTGTATCATAAAATATATAAAATTTCTTGCAATACGTGGTACAAGTATCATAAAATATATATAATTTCTTGCAATACGTGCTACAAGAACTGTATGTTTTTAACCATTTTTCAGAGTGTGTTTAAGCACATCCATATAACTGTGCAATTTCCAGGAATTCTTATGAGCTTTTTCCAAAACATTAAGGCTCTGCCCATAATTATTGCAAAATAACCCATACATGTACATTCCTTGTTTGTCGATAGAAAACAAGCCTTGTGTTGTGTTAGAATTGCGTTTTAAACGTGTTCTATTATGTATGCACACATTTGCTCTAAACAAATAAAAGATGTTTTTATAAAAAAAATATGGAAATACTGTAGATATTAGCAACAAGTTGTTTCAGACTTGGTTTTTACATGCTATACTGACATGGTTTTTCATTATCAATAATGGGCCAGTCAACTTTGAAATGTAAATGTATTGCGTGATCGCTCATTACCATAAATATTTATATTATGAATAACACTATAATCACTATTATAAACACTAACATTACTCTTGTAATATCTGTACAATATTATAATTAGCTGTCATGTATAAAATGTATATTCTATGATGATACTCGCTTATTGTCTTAAAGCAGGCCGAGTTGATGTTGGTATATTTTCCCATTTTTGTTATGTGTCGCAAAAAAAGTGATTGAGGTAAAATGTGATCGTATTTATGTCAGATGTGCAAAATATTTGGTCAAAATCGGTCAAGAAATGCCCAAATTCAGTTAACAGATAGGGCTTTTCAATTTCTGTCCATGGACAGAAATGATCTTAATTTAAACACGCACGGGTCACATGTAAAACCACGTGACCATTGCATCATTGTTTACAACGCCATTTGCCATGGAGAAACCGTGTTATTTAGTAGTTCTTCTTTGTTTTGAAAAGCGCAGACGTGGAAATCACGTGAAATGGCGCTCACGTGACCCAAAGCGTGCAAACATCACAGGTTAATAATAGTCTTGAGGATTCCGTTATGTACATGATTAGGTTTCGTATTTTTTATGCTTTTGGCATTTTTTGGCACAATTGTTGCAAAATCAGTATGGAAGAGTTAAGCTTTAGAATGTTTCTTACGAATACTGATCAATTCTGGCGGGTTGAGAAAACCAAACTGTTGTGAGAAATATCAACTCGGCCGGCTTTAAGGACAAGCATTAATGTTGAGGCATAATTCTGCTTTTGATTCAAGCGAATTGCAATTTTGATGTTTCTTATTACATTCTTATAAGACTTCTAATCACTGACACAAAAAGAAGTCAAGAACATGAGCACACATTAGTATAGGTGAAATAGTTCTCAATCCAAATAAAATTGTCAGACCATTATGAGCATCTACATACGTTTTTAATTTTAAACAGTTCAATCCAATTATTTTTTTCTTCAAATGTTGCTGTGGCGTAGTGGATATGGTGTCCGTCTAGCAACCAGGAGGTCATGGTTCGATCCCCACTGTCGGAGCATTCTTTCGATCTCCCCCAAAAACACCAAGTACTGGTTCTACCCAGGAATCTGACTTTAGAATGGTTCAATAAGCCCTTGGCTTTCGATGCAATGCTAAAATAAATAGATATACACATATAAATGTTGTTTTTATTCATCCTTAAAGAACTTTAAGGCATCGTTTATAAGCCTTTTTACAGCAACAAACTGACACTTATTACACCTCCATGGACTGGGAGGCATGAAACATTGCACTTGTCCATCTGTCTGTACATCGGCCCGTACATCTTGAAACTTGTGATTTGAACTCCTCTGTAACTGCTGGATGGTTTTTGCTCTAGTTTTCACAGTTTAATGACCTTAATGTGTAGATAATGGTACAGAAAGGAGTTTTGGCTGTGCCCAGTTTTAGCAGAGTTATGATCGGTCGTCTGTTTTTCACGTCCGTGTGTTTTCAACTCCTCTTTATCTACTAGGCCGTGGATCTCACTCATGATCGCAAAGAATTTTGGGTGCAACAAGGTTTGGCAGAGTTATGGCTATTTGTCAGTTTTTCCACTAGAGTATAATTATATTCCCAAAATTGTGTGTTGTTTATTCTCTTTAACTACTGGTTGAATCTAGCTCAAACTTTCACAGTTTAACAACCCGTGTAGATGATTAAGAAATGAATTTTTATCAGTTTTGGCTGAATTATGTCCCTTCATCTTTTTGACCAGTGTAGAATGTATATGTATGTGTTTAAACATGTTTTGTTGGGGTATCTGTGTCTATGTCCCCCATTTCCAGTTTGTTTAATATTTGTTTACTCAATTCCATTTGTTTGCATTTATTAGATATATTTTGTGATAGTTGTTTGTTATAAAGTTTAGTAACTGTTGTTTATGTTGTTTTCTTCACCTTTGTTGTGCTTGTCCATGTGATTTTGAAACGATAGTTAGAAAACAAAATTCTTATTGCTAATTATATTTACAATTTAATGCCTTACACACACACACTTTCTGAAAAGGATTGTGTAAGGATAACACTGCATGAATAGTTTTTTTTTTATATGGCGTTCATAATGATGTCTCAAAGATTCTTGATTATCTATAATTCTATTAACATCATTCAAATATTGTTTTATCAGTTTTTTGTGACACACATAACGATGTCTCAAAGATTCTTGATAACTTGTAGGTCTATTATCATAATTCAAATATTGTTTATTAAGAGCTTTAAAATAAATATAAAAAAAAATATCAAGAAATGACAATCAGGAAACAAGGGAAGACAATTTCTCCATTCCTTGTGCAGGTTTCCGGCCCTGGAGCAGTTTATTCAGCCTGGGCTCACCATGTCGCTGGGTTCCGGCCGCCAAGGAAATCTGCTTCTACTCTTCCGCTACCTCTCTCTTCTTCTCGCTCGGACAGTAAGTGGCTTTATTGTCTTATCAGTCAATAATTGTACAACGAGAATAACTGTATGCTGGTAATTAACAATTTTAGCCTTGCACTGGGAAAATGGGGTTTAGTGCATGTGCGTTAAGTGTCATCCCAGATTAACCCTTGCAGTTCGCACAGACTAATCGGGGACGACATTTTTTGCTTTTATGAGATTTTTTAGCTCACCTGTGCACAACGTGCTCATGGTGAGCTTTTGTGATATCCTTTTGTCCGTTGTGCGTCGTCTGTCGTGCGTCGTCAATATTTGCCTTGTTAACACTCTAGAGGCCACATTAATTGTCTGATCTTCATGAAACTTGGTCAGAAGATTTTTCCCAATGATATCTTGGGGTAGTTCGAAAATGGTTCCGGTCTGTTTAAAAACATGGCCACCAGGGGGCGGGGCATTTTTCTTTATATGGCTATAGTAAAACCTTGTTAACTCTCTAGAAGTCACATTTATGGTCCAATTTTTATGAAACTTGGTCAGAACATTTGTTCTAATGATAGCTTGGCTGAGTTTGAAAATGGTTATGGTTGGTCGAAAAAATATGGCCGCCAGGGGGCGTTGCAATTTTTCCTTTTATGGCTATAGTAAAACCTTGTTAAAACTCTAGAAGTCACATTTTTAGTCCAATCTTCATGAAACATCGCCAGAGCATTTGTTCTAATGATATCTGGGTTGAGTTTGAAAATGGTTCCCGTCCATTGAAAAACATAGCCGCCAGGGGGCGTGGCATTTTTCCTTATATGGCTATAGTAAAACCTTGTTAACACAATAGTTGATATTTTGGCCAAGTTTGAAAAAGGTTTAAGAAACATCTCAAAAGTTGCTGAGAGCAGTTCAGTTCCCTGAAGTCTCATATGAGTGACCGTGGGCCTCTGGCCCTCTTGTTTGTTGAATGGAAGTATTTTCCAAAGGAAAATCCAGCACAGGGTAATCTGGGACAACACTTAACTCACATATGTTAAGCCTGGTTCTCCCAGAACGGGGCTCATTTAGATATCATCCAGGACCATTGCGATACTATTTATTTTGCCCCATCACCTATTTAGCCCTTTGCATGCTGGGAAATTTGTCGTCTGCTTAAATGTCGTCTGCTGAATTTCTAAAATTAGCATTTTCTTAAATTTTTTTCAAAGAATACTATCAGAATAGCAAACAGTTTGGATCCTGATGAGACGCCACGTTCTGTGGCGTCTCATCTGGATCCAAACTGTTTGCAAAGGCCTTCAAAATCCGGTTCCAGCGCTCAAAGGGTTAA
>VMBQ01003955.1:12424-65045 GCA_007657795.1 Dreissena rostriformis
CAAGGAGACCGGAAACAGACCTTTTTTTTTTTTGGCCTAGGTAATTTTTTATATCAGTAGTTACAATGTTGTGTACTATCAGGGTTTTTCAACATTTTGTGGAATGCAGCCAGGACCCTTTGGATTGGGAAAAATCAAGTCGTTTTGACTAAAATTGGCGGGGATATTTTTTTTTGCTTAAATTACATGCTTGAAAATTTAAAGTACAAGTGTTTGTAACATTATATCTGCTAAGGTTCAACTCAAAAAGCTGGAAAGTAAGATTAAATGAATGTTTCAATTATTTGAAAAATACACCTTCACATAAGAATTTTAAGCAGTCATTTGGGAAAAATATCTTCTTTTACAAATTGAGAATGGGCCTTAATTCGACCTCAAATTTGACCGAAAAAGAAACGCTGACTTAATATGAGCCTCACTCTGTGAAAAGGGGGTTTAATGCATGTGCATTAGTAATGTCCCAAATCGGGGAAACACTTTCCGTCTAAACAAGAAAAGTCTTCCTTTAAACGTAAAATACTATGCAAGCGGATAGTGTCGTGCCTGATTAGCATGTGCAGACTGCTGATATGATATTATGCTACAACATTTTAAGCACATGCACTAAACCCCCTTTTCACAGAGCGAGGCTCATGTGTTCGCTGCTACCCATTGCAGGTGTATTCCTGTGGTGCGGGGGGACGGTGTGTACCAGGAGGGCATGAACCAGATCCTGGACAAGGTCAACAAAGGACAGTGGGTCCATATGTTCCCAGAAGGCATGTAGCACAGATTAATGTATTTAGTTTAAACCTATTTTTTTAGCTCAATTGTATCGAAAGCCTCATTTGAAGCGCTCTCGAGTCTGTTTCCTGGGACTAGAACCAGTACTTGGTGTCTTTGGGAGCGATCTAAGAACGCCCCCACATTGGGGATCCAACCCGTGACCTCCCGGTTGCTAGGCGGACACCATATTCACTACGCCACGACGACCATTTTGTATGTGAGCCTTTTTCTGGGAAAACTGGGCTAAATACTGTTGCATATGGTAAAGTGTCATCTCAGATTAGCCTGTGCAGTCTGCACAGGCTAATCAGGGATGACACTTTCCGTCTAAACTAGATTTTCATTTATAAGAGACTACCTATAAATAAAAAATCCACTGAAGCAGAAATAAAAGTGTTGTCCTGATTGCGGACTTCACAGGCTAAAATTTGCAGAGAATATGGCTTATTTTATTGAGCTTGAGTGTTGTTAACATGCAATTCCAAAAGTTAAATGTCGCGTCCTAATGCGACATATTATGGGATGATCTGCTTGCTTAATATTTGATATGGTTTCAATGTGTCCTTGATAAGACAATATTGTAGTACAATCAAAATGACATGAAATATTTCTGATTTATAGTCCTACAACTTCTGAGTTTATTACATGCTTACCAAAAATTGAATACTTTAAAAATGTTAGAATATTAAACACCGTTGTGTGTATGTACACAGCTGACATACCATTTTGGACAAGTAGATAGCTGAGTCCAATGTGAGTTTGCCATCTGTGTATATCACAGTATCATACACAAAGCTGTTAAATAATCTTTTTATTATTTACCTATCAGATTCTTTCCATTATTTTTATTATACATATTTATTATGCACAACAAAGTCAAGTCCATAAAAAAGTGCGAGTGTCCACGCCATTTAATTACGTCTTGAGGTGTTAGTTGTAAACATCTTTTTTTCTCCTTAAAAGCCCTCAGAGAATAATACTAAGAAAGTTATTTTAAATATGTTTTTAATGTATGACATATTAATTTACTGCATCACGGACANTCTGTTATAATACAATTTTGTACAACATATACATGTTTATTTTACATAATTATTGTAATAAGACTTTGCCAGTGGTTGACCTGGATGTTTGGTTTTTTGGATGGACCAGTACCTACATTAATACTGATCAGTTAAAAACAGTAAGAACGTTGTGTTGGGTTGACTTGCTCGGGTATTTTAATTGAAAACCTGGTTAAAATGAACATAATGTGATATTTCTCTTGTTTGCTTAGCTTGATAACACTTAAAAAATGGCCAGGGGAGAAGGTTTTTAAATTGCATTTCCTTCAAGTGCAGATGAAGGTAACATTAACTTCAAATGTAATAATATAAAGAATAGCGGTTGGTTACAATGATGGTTTGGGTTTTATTTCCAGGACTGGATACCATTTTGCCGATAGAACCTCCTCATTGGCCTCGCTTGGGAAAGGTTAGTTCAACAATTATGTTTTTAATTAATATATTTGGTAACCAGTTTATATAGGTATAATGTGCTTATTTTAAAGGACTTGCTAAAAGATGTTGGAAGTTAAGCATTCTGTGTTTTACTAGACATATTTAAGCACAGGGACTGAAATGTTCAAGTACAGGTTTTATCATAGTGAGAAAAAAAATGAAAAAAAGGAGAGAACAGAAATTTGTAACTGCATGAAATCTAGAGAATGCTTGGACCTACAATCATCGGAATTTGTATGCTGGTTTTTGGGAGGAAAGAGTAAAGCCTCTTGATATTGACATCAACAGGACAGAGGTCAAAGTCACAGAGGCTTGTAACAGGAAATTCGTTTTTTGCACATTATCTTAAGAACCCTTTAAAATAATATCATGCACATTGGTATATTGTTAACGTGGGTGGAAAGTATAACGCCCATAAAATATGAGGTCATCAGGTCAAAGGTGAAGGTCACCTGGGCTTGTATCATGAAATTGGTTTCTGCACTATATGTAGAGAATGCTTTTACCTTTGATAATCTTAATTGCTAAGCTGTTAACTTTGGAGGAAAGAAAGATTCCTATTGATTTTGAGATCAACACTTAAAAGATCAATGCAAATGTGCTTGCATACAACATCTAGAGAATTCTTTGGATCACATATACTAGTTTGCTGTTCAAATCTTGACAAAGGATATTCCCTAATGATTTTCTATCAAGAGGTCAAAGGTCGAGGTCACATGGATGACTTTGCTGCAAGACAGGGTCATTCATGTTTCACAAATATCTCTTGTTCATATTTTTGCAATCTGTCATAAAGCAGTGAAAAATTGTCAATTTATCAGTCGGTTAAGTGGTCTCTTCGATATTAATTATTGTGTCAGCAAATCTGTACTCTTCTGCAGATTGTTACCATTGTGATAGGGGAACCAATAGACTACACCGAAGAAGTGAACAGAATGAAGGCACGCCAAATGTCTACGGTAAGACTGCATTAATGTCTAAAACTGGAGATGTTTGGTTTTCCACCTTAAGCATAACAATTGTTAATTGTTAAATTTGGGTATCTTGTATATGTTATTATTTGCCTTATTTAAAAAAATAAATGAAATCATTTCAGGAGGATATCCGGAAGGCAATAACAGACGATATTCAGGAGAAAGTGTATCTATTAAAACAAGAGACAGAACGGGTTCACTTCCCTCGTATAGGGTTGACATTTCCCAGGGTGGTGTCGTCTCATGAAGAAGAGGAAGTGTCAGCAGCGGCTGGAACAGATGTGATATCACAACCGGGCAATGGCAGATAGCAGAACAGATTCATTTGGAAATTTATAAACATGTAGTTTTTATTGTTAGGCGGACTTTTAAAATAAAAATCTCGGCCAATAAATTAGCGAACAATAGGCATGTGATGCACAGTTTAACAAATGCAGATATGCAACAATGTATCAAAGCAAATATATAATGTCAGGTTTTTTTTGTCATTTTTTTATGCCCCCAGTAGGGTGGCATATAGCAGTTGAACTGTCAGTCCGTCAGTCTGTTGGTCCGTCCGAAAACTTCAACATTGGCCATAACTTTTGCAATACTGAAGATAGCAACTTGATATTTGGCATGCATGTGTATCTCATGGAGCCGCACATTTTGAGTGGTGAAAGGTCAGGGTCATCCTTCAAGGTCAAAGAACAAAATCCAGGAGAAGATTGAGCTTTAAAGGGAGATAATTTCTATACCTGCCAAATGATAAATAGAAATTTTATTTCAAAGCGGCACAGTGGGGGGCATTGTGTTTCTGACAAACACATCTCTTGTTAGTTCAGTATTTTTATGCCTTATATTTATTAAGTATTTAAAAACTTTATATATTCAGTTCATCCCTTAAGTAAATATCAAACCTTCATACTTTATCTCCAACCAGGACATGAACCCTCATTGGAAACATACAAATCTTGGTTTAATGCGGTTTCCGCATTTTTCTCTTGTTTTTGCATCAAACTCAGGTAATTGATCTTGTTATTTGTTATGCATTCAAGTATTTAATTAGTATGACCCCAACAGAAGATAGCAGGGTGCATTGGTTTTTTTAATGTCTTGTCGGAAGTAGACCATTCTTAGTTACTGTTTTCAAAATCCAGCCGTTTTTCTCCAAATTTCTAACTTAATGAAAATGTTTTTAGACACAAAATCTAGGTCACATTTGATAATCGGCAAAATTTCTTTAAACATGGTTGAGTTATGGCACTTTTATAATTGACCTTTTCATGTTCATGAAGCGGGATGAAAACAATGACTTAAGAGAGAGCAGAAACAAATAAAAAAGCCAATTTCATATTATTTTATAACAAGTGATGTGTTTGTGAAACACTATGTCCCCTTTTGAGCTATTTTGACCGATAAATTTGACCTTTGACCTTGAAGGATGACCTTGACCTTTCACCACTCAAAATCTGCAGCTCCATCTGAGATACACATGCATGCCAAATATCAAGTTGCTATCTTCAATATTGCAAAAGTTATGGCCAATGTTAAAGTTTGTGCAAAAAAAAAAAAAACAACAAACAAACAGACAGGGCAAAAACAATATGTCCTCCAGTATACATGTAGACTGGGGGACATAAAAAGTACCATAATGAAAAATGACTGGATTTGGCAACGGTAACTAAGAGAGGTTTGGAGTTTGTATAACTGTATTCATCTTAAGTTCACCCCCCTTCCCCGTTTTTTTTATAAATAATTTATCTCTTGCTTGCTTACAACCTTTATGGGGAAGGGGGTCATACATGTTTTCCAAACATTTGTTGATATTGCTATCCCTTTGTTTACACTCTGTGCAGGATTTTTATGATTTTATTGTATGTTTGTATGTTCCCAATTTGTCTTGATCTGGTTCTTTGCAGTTTTTGTTGGTTTATATTCATAACTGTTGCTGTTTTTTGAATCTCAGTTCAGAAAACTTATGCCCTGGGCTTCCTTTACATCAACATAAAGTAATCTTAGAATGTGTTAAACATGTTAGTTTTCTGATTTTTATTTTGATCTTCAGCTTTTATTGGCTCTTGTTTTGATGCTCAGTATAGCAAATATGGTTATCAATATTTATCACATGAATATCATGCTTCTTGAGTGTTATTTCATATTGTTCATCTCATACTATTATGCGTTGTTTTTTTTGCAAGAAAATTGACCTTCCATGGAATAGCCTTCTTCTCAAATATAAAAGCAGATGTTTAATCGCAATATAAAAGAATGTACTGTATTTGCTAAAATTTTCAGATATCCTTAAAATAGTTATTTATTTACTATGCTTTCTGACACTTGTAGAAAACTTTCTGTAATTTAATCCTATCCCATCTTCACAGTCATGCAGTGTCTTAGATGAAATCACACCCCATCTACCTGTATTTTCCTCTGTTGAAACCACATCACTGGAGTATGTATACTATAATATTATAGATATTAGGACCAAACAAAAATGTGTCAAATGCCTGTGGTTAAAACAGCATACTGCACAATTGTGTTGTATTTATTTTGTTGTTTTTAGCTCACCTAAGCACAATGTGCTCGTGGTGAGCTTTTGGGATACTGCGATGTCCTTTGTCCGACCTTATGTGTGTATGTCCATTAACTTTTTCTTCAAACGACATCACCTCCTGAATGGCTTGGCACCATTTAGCTGAAACTTCACAAGAATGTGTCTCGGGAGGTCCTCTATGCAAATGGTTAGTCTTTACAGTCCGTTGATTATGGCACATGGCCCAAAAAGGGGTTTGAAAATAAAATTTCTCAGCTGAAACCGCAGTCCCCGAGGTTTAATATTTTGTAGGTAGCATCTTATTATGGTTCTCCACAAAGTTTGTCAACATAATGCCCTTGGGGTTAAAACAGGCCCCAATCGAGGGTAACCAGTTTTATGTTTACTTTTATAGGGATTACCTTTAAAAATCTATGAAAATCAAGAGGTGTAAATAAGGTTAGTAACCTCGTAAAGTGGTTATCTTCTAAAAAAAAAATATTTTTTGCCCACTGTAGTAAAAAGTAGCCCCAAAGCAGGGGTCTTGTGTATTATACCTCTGAGCTTAAGTTTCTCGGGTGAGCATTCAAGAATTCTCAAGGTCCCCATGTATTATGTGTTATTGATGATATGTTGTTCAGTGTTTTTATTTATTTTTTTGCGTTCAAGAAATCTCAAGGTTCACTTGTATTACGTGTTATTGTGTTTTTATTTATTTACAAAAATATAAATGGAACAGATGGAATAAATACCGGTATTATACTAGGAATAATGTTATATATAATTAGATCAGATGGTCATATAAAATGTGTATTTCGTCATTGTACTTATGGCAGATGATATTTACAGTATTTTACTTATTTCATTTATTTACCTGATACTATTATCATTCAGATTTTTCATGTTGATAATATGCTACACTTTTTGTGCTGTATCAATTCAAGGTGATTCATACCTTGCATTGTTTATAATTTAAACATGATCTGAGCATTTTCCTAGAAACAAATCTGAAACTAAAATAAACTGAGATTACATGAATGAACAAAATATGACAAGGAAAAAGAAAGATTGTATAGTATTCTTGAAAAAAGAAAAACCAGTAGAATTGATGAATGCACAAAGTTTGATTGAAAATGTTTGTAGTCGTTTTAACCCTTTGAGTGCTGGAACCGAATTTTAAAAGCCTTTGCAAACAGTTTGGATCCAGATGAGACGCCACAGAACGTGGCGTCTCATCAGGATCCAAACTGTTTGCTATTCTGATAGTGGTCTTTGAAAAAAAGTAAATAAAAGGATGATTTTAGAAATTCAGCAGACGACATTTTAGCAGACGACAAATTTCCCAGCATGCAAAGGGTTAAAGCCTGAACTTCATTGTTTCATGTGTCTTCTTAAAACATTAGAGGATGTTGTCGTCGGAGATTGACATTAGCAGGTATGGTTATGCAATAGCAATATGTCAATTACTTCTTATTCTTTGGAGTATGACACTATAATTGTACATTTAATATGCATACAAATGCATAATCATGTGGTACTCCTATTGTTACTGGTCAAATATACTTTGTAGTCATTTTGTTTTCGATCATTAAATTCAAACATAACATAGTTAACGTGTCTCTTCTTGCAAAAAATGTAGAATACCAAGTTTTGTTTGATCTGGCTTTTTACCATTTTCAGTTCATTGGAAAGTTCATTTGAATGGAATTTTATTCCAATAATCACATAACACAATCTACAAGCAGTTAATTATAATCAATATCAGAACTTCATGGTGCACTTAACCACAAATGTTATAACTTATTCATGTACGATGTAAGAATGATTATCACTGGAAATACTTATGTCCAGTTCTAGCCATGTGTTAGTTAAACATCCACTTTCTAAAAATAATATGTTTCAATTTTCTAAAAACATTAAAAATACACCAATGGTCTCAGTATAGTTCACTTTCTGTATCTATTGAACAGTTCAAGTCTGGAGCATGTTCTCCATGTCGTATGCGTAGACGATTTCATTGATGATGTCTTTGATTTCATTCAGCGTGATGTCCTCTTTAAAAACCTGAAATATAAATATACAATCAGTTACATACTGTCATAGTTGCCATTTAGTAACATTATTTAAACGGCAAATGCATTTCATATTATTTACTGACCACTAGTGAACTATAAACACAGTAAGGCAGAGTAAGCATAATAGATTTTTTTAATTGTTCTCTACTAACTGTATTAAGTTTCATTGCACTTAGAATTGCAGAAAAGTCGAGCAAAGGAAAAGAAATCCAAACGCCTTAACGGTGCACATTTATTTTGATATTGATTTCTCTGAACAATGATGGAAAAATGCAGTCCGCACAGGCAAATCAGGGACAACACTTTCAGCTTCTACGGATTTTTTTTGTTTAAAGGAAGTCTCTTCTAAACGAAAATCGACTCTAAATTCTCATAAATTGCCCACCTTCCACCATGGGGAGTCCGCAGTCTTGTTATATGGCACCTCAAGACCGTGACTAAGCACGCCCATGTATATGACCGCGATGGCAATGTGCTGAGGCTTGAAGCGCAGAGCGATGGGGGAATGGTACGAGTCTCGTAGAATACCCCAGCATGTGCGTGTCAGTGGGAATGCAGCCCATGTGACTGGGTCAAACCAGTCTTCAAGGTATTTCAGGTAATGAAGTATGAACTGAAAATACAAATCATGTGTGCATCAGTGGGAACGCAGACAACGTGACTGGGTCGAACCAGTCTTCAAGGTATTTCAGGTAATGAAGTATGAACTGAAAATAAATTGTTTATCCAATATTTATTTTCCATGTAATGGCCAACCAGTCTTTAAGGTATTTCAGGTAATGAAGTATGAACTGAAAATACATTGTATATCCAGTATTAAATATGAACGGTTTAATCTGCTTCAAATTTCTGTATCAAACAAACTTGATATTTTCACACATATCTCTTAACATACTCACAAGTTCTCTTATAAGGCTTCATGTAACAGTAACTAGGTTAAAGTTCAATACATTTCTGTTTACAATTACAAATTTAAACTTAAAGAACTATTAAATGTTGGCCACATTAGTTATTCAAATTCAAACAAACTGACTAAGCAACTAAATGATGTGAATTATTTTGTGTGGATGGTAGACGACCAATTTAGAGCTTGTAATACTTTGTGTGGATGGTAGACGACGAATTTAGAGTGTGAAATACTTTGTGTGGATGGTAGACCATGAATTTAGAGTGTGAAATACTTTGTGTAGGTGGTAGCAATGGATTTAAAGTGTGAATTACTTTGTGTGGGTGGTAGACGACGGATTTAAAGTGCAAACTCCTCAGCATGAACAGCTCACAGTTGACGATGGTGTCCCGGTACTGCCAGTACTTGTCTCCCATCTCTAGAGCCGGCTTCTCACGGTTCAGAGTTCTACAACAGGCAATACAGTATGATCAACAAGCTGATACTCTATAGTATACTTATACTAGTTCATTACTCCTTTTAAGGACACTATGTCTTAACACTTAAACGTGCAACTGTGTACCAGTACATTCTTTCTAAACAATTCAATGTCTATACATGGTGTTATGAGGTGAAAAAAAAATATTGTATTATTCTTCCATCATCACAAGCTTTTTTAAATGACGTTATCAAAAGCCAGAACGTTATGTAGAGTCCTGTATGTAACATTGACAAAGACTCCTGTATGTAACATTGACAAAGATAGCTGTATGTAACATTGACAAAGATACCTGTATGTAACATTGATAAAGATACCTGTATGTAACATTGATAAAGATACCTNTATACTTATACTAGTTCATTACTCCTTTTAAGGACACTATGTCTTAACACTTAAACTTGCAACTGTGTACCAGTACATTCTTTCTAAACAATTCAATGTCTATACATGGTGTTATGAGGTGAAAAAAAATATTGTATTATTCTTCCATCATCACAAGCTTTTTTAAATTACGTTATCTAAAGCCAGAACGTTATGTAGAGTCCTGTATGTAACATTGACAAAGATACCTGTATGTAACATTGACAAAGACACCTGTATGTAACATTGACAAAGACACCTGTATGTTACATTGACAAAGATACCTGTATGTAACATTGACAAAGACACCTGTGTGTAACATTGACAAAGATACCTGTATGTAACATTGATAAAGATACCTGTATGTAACATTTATAAAGATACCTGTATGTAACATTGACAACATCTCTCAAGTTGATGTTCTGCTCCTCTTCAACTTTGCCAGCCAGATACAAGCATGTAGCAGCTATCAACTGAAAAAAAAGCCATCCAAGATTCAAAATTATTTTTGTTTATTACTAGTGTACCTGTCACAAGAATTCAAAAATTTAAACTCTACGTATTTAACACCATGACTTGTATGAAACATTTTTCAAATCTTGAGAGTACAGGTATACAGCTAATCATATAAGAGGTGAAAATATTACTTCAGTTTTCCATTTTTAGAAAGCGACAGTAAAAAGTTTATTGTACCATATAAACTTAAGTCGAAAATTAAACATTATAATGTGAATTACCTGGTAGCTGATCAATTAAACTTTGCTTAGAATTAACAAGTACTGTATTATGGTACTTAGATTTTATATCACATATTATTTTCAAAATTAAAAATGTGGTTTCACTTTCTTACATATGGGTCAAAGTCGTCCAACTTGTTTTCTCTAAAGAATCTGTGATACAACACACATGTTGTTGAGAGAGGTATTGTTTTCATGCGCAGCTTCAGACCTGAAATTACAATATTAAAAACAGTTAATAAAAAATCCAAATTTCTAATTCAAAACATCAGTAAATTTAAGGAAGTAAATGTATATAATGTACATAATATTCAGTATGAATCTAACCTACAGTAGTTGTTATTGAATGCTTGAAGCTTTTATGAGTTCATTCGTTCAGCTCAAAGTTGTTCCTGATAATGTTTTTTTTTCATATAAAAAAATATGTCTCACATATGTCTATAAAATTGAGTTCAATCAAACTAATACATCATAACAAACACAATACCTGTTATCATCGACATCAATTTGCATGTCATTTGTGGAGAAATACTCAATTAAAAAACGTTATCAAACAAAAGTTTTGAATTGATAATTTGATCTATCTTACGGAGGTTCCAGAGATGGTCGATGTATTACGATAGGTTGATTAGACACGAGATCTAGCTCGCGGAGGATTCCAAAGAAAGTCGAACGCATATTTTAGAATTCGGAATACTCGGCGTTGTCCATTGCAAAAACTTACACATTTTCATGAACCATTGACGTGTTTGAAAATTTGGATTAATATCATTGTTATACGAGCACACCAATGACCAAATCACATAAGGCCTAAGAAAAAAACATGTTTGTTTCCGGTTACCAGACCCATCGTGTCAGACTGTCAGTTTACCCCCGACTGCAATTTTTTTATCAAAAAAATAAATTGCGAGTGGACAACAATGATATTGTTTTACACTATTCGGTCGCGATTAAGATCGCAAATGGCCCGAAGTTTAAACCACGCTGATATCATCGAAAATGGCTGTCTGCTCGAGCGTGGTGGCTTGACACGAAGGCTGAGCCGCCATTTTGGAATTCAGCGAAGCGGAAAAAATCCAAAGTCATATTTATATTGAATAAAACCTGACTTATTTTAAAAGGTAAATTATTGTAATTTAAATTTGGGTAGTTTTTTTTATAATTTAATTATAAAAACAGATCGTTCCCTCGATGCGAAGTTTGACAGCTTCACGTTCGTTTTTATGTAAACGTTTCCGTGTTTTATTAAATGAAATCGTCACCTTGAGTGTGAAACAGTACTTGATTATCTCAATAATGTCATTATCTGTAATATCTTAAATTGTTTTGTGCAAAACTTTCATTTAAAACATGTTGGTACGAAATGAGTACGAACATCAAATAATTCCGAACATTTTCGAACCAAAAAAAAATAAAAATAAATCCCGACCTACCGACCCTCATTTTTTTCAGTCCGTAACCGGAAACATACATGTTTTTTTTTTGTGTTAGGCCTAAGTATTAAAGTTGTTTTAATTTGCGCATTATTGATATATTTATGATCTGTTTGTGTTTATTTATGCCAGAAAATAGTTTATGTTGCTAATATTATCGATTAAAGTGCTGCCTGGATTCCAGGTGCCATATTCACATGAAAATACTTAAGAGCCATTATTGGTTGCAACCTGACCCAAAGGATCAATTGCTGGGAGTTGGAATATTGCAAGTTGCAACTGAATCTAACCGCTAAGTACTGTATCTGTGTCTCTTATCAGTAAATACATTGACTGATCACGCACGTGATAAGCCCTGTCTGATAGCAGATGTCCTTATCAAATAAGCTTTAGCCCGTCAACAAGGCAGCACCTGTTATCATATTAATACATAATCATAATTGAGTGGTTTCTGACCTAAAATAAGTTGAAGGGTCGCGAAAACGAGTGCTACCTTCAATACCAAAGCTATTAAATGTAAACGTAGATTTGTTTGCACACTTATTATACACAGACTAAATTGCAATAATTGGACATGAACATCTACCTGCTTCATAAATAAACCGCACGACCCGAAAATGAACAAGATTTTCAGTATCTGGCATTTTCCAATAGTTTCACAATCCACATACATAGGTCAAACGCTACTAACTCTTTCTAGATAAAATTATAATTTGCCGTTGTTTACAAATAGAAAGCAATATTTAAGATATGCGCTTTTTATTTCTATCTCTTTATTTAGACTAAAAATATTGATCTGGTATATATATATATGCACATCACAATAGTTCTTTTTTCCTTTTTGGTGTTTTACCAAACGTTAATAGTTGTGTTTGACCTAAATTACTTCCCTTTAACATATTCTTCAACCGAACATGCGCAAAAGAACTCTCGACCGCCAGTGTTTAAAAACAAAACTTGAACAGACTTGCATTTAATAAAGTTCGGCAAAACTTACAAAAATGACAACTCCATTGGTTTGTATTTTGCATTTATTTCAATTGCATTTTAAGTTTCTTGTCGCAGCACACTGAAAATGCATTGGCATTGATAACCTTTGTAAAGTCAGTGTAGTTTTCAATGAAATCTAGAAATTTTGCCTGATTGAGAAATAAAAAGTTAGAATATTTGGTCTTATTGCTTCAAAACTTTAAAATCGGGCATACAAATTTACACGAACTGTACATACACATTTCCCAAAGGACATTGTGAGAAAAAAAGTGTTTCTATGTTGCCATATTGTTGGTTAGTCCATTTAAACGAACTCCCAGAGCCTTTGATAATTTTTTCTGTGGCGGCTCTGGGAGTCCATATGCACCCCTTCATTAACACAAGTGCAGTTCAGCAAATCAGTGCGCTTGCCTTAACAGACGTCTCTCGAGACAAATTGATGAAAGTGTAGTGATTTGGTTAATGATTAAAGTGTAGTGATTTGTAGATGATCTCATCCTGGTTGCCATTATTGTAAAAATACAGAGCTCCAATGGAGGCTTGAACCCACGACCTCCGGAGTGGTAGTCAGACACTGTAACCACATTGCTGAAAAGCTAGCTCAACAGCAAGGCTGTTGGATGTGACCATAAATCACTAAAAAAGCAAAAAATAAACTTCAAAAACATGTAAAATTTACCTGAATTGCAACCTACCGATGTTATCCTTTGCATGCGAAAAAAACACGACGGTGTTTCAACACAATATTCTCATTGATATTTTTATGTTGAAATTTGAAACAGTGTATTCTGTGTCAAATATTTGACATCGTTATCGACTTAGGCCTCATCACATAACCCGATGTGCAAAATATTGGTGTACTGCGACCTAACCGATAGCGACTCTTTGAAGTCGACAACACTGAGATAGTGTTCCAATATGGTGGAAAGAGCATAGAGAGATAAACAAACTATATAAAAAGCAATTATTTTTTGCTTAAATGGTACCATTTGCATGTGTTTGTGGTTAAGACAGGTAAACATTGATAAGTTTTCGTAGTTTCAGTGTTCCTTAGCCCTTGCATTGGTGATCAAATATTGCACCTTTGGAAATAGACGGCGCATTGCAAATCTCAGCAACTCTTTGGGTTATAAAGCTGAGAGTTGAATTATTGTAACTACATTGTTGGTTTGCAAATTCAGTTTCATCTGCCAAATTGCTACATTGAGTTAATCGCTTCATTCACTTGGGCTCGATTGGTCATTGTTGGCTCGGGTACTTCAGTACATAAATGTACCCCGCGTACGGAAAATATACTTAAATGTACCGGGGAATTCTAACGCTTAATTGGTCATTGTCGGCTTATTTTTATGCCCCCTTTTAAAAAAAAGGGGGGTTATATTGTTTTTGGCCTGTCTGTCTGTCATTCTGTCTGTCTGTCCAAAACTTTAATAAATCTTGAAGTTTTTTCATAACTTTTGCAATATTGAAGATAGCAACTTCATATTTGGGCAACTTCATATTTGGCATGCATGTGTATCTTATGGAGCCACACATTTCGAGTGGTGAAAGGTCAAGGTCATCCTTCAAGGTCAAAGGTCAAAAAAAAAATCAAAGCAGCGCATTAGGGGGCATTGTGTTTCTGACAAACACATCTCTTGTTTTCAAATGATTTATGTCAATAATTTGTAAAATGACCACTGTATTGTCGAAACACATACTCAAAAAGCATGTTAAGGCAGGTTTTGTTAAAAAAGAATTTTGTTTTGTATTCCGTAGGGCTTTAAACCTTTTTACAACATCGATTTTGGTCCGGAATAAAACTTGGGTACAGTATTAATTGGCTGGGTACATATTAGTTTATTTTGCGCTCCCGGGGTACATTTAAGTATACTTAAGAGTACCCAGGGTACATTTAAGTAGTACCCAAGCCAACAATGACCGTTCGAGCTTCAGTTGGCTAGTGGCTGAGTTTATACAATGAATTTATATCTGTTTGAAACGTTCATTGAATGATTGTTTAATAACAAACCAGGTTTTTTTTGGCCCGTTTTTATAGCCGAATAACGGCTATATTCCCAATGGCAAAAAGTAAACTTTTTTTATCAAAATTTGCTTAAAAATTCCCAATTTCCCCCAAATTTTTTTTTAAAAGGAAGTGTCTTAATGATTCTTTTATTTCAATTATATTTCAGTTACATCTAGCAAAGTATATAATAATGATTTTGTTTTTCCCCAAATCAGTGGACTTTTGGCGCGAAAAAGTTTGCTAATTAATTTATTTTCCCAATTTCTTGAAAATGCCGATAGAATTCCCAATTCCAAAGCCATAGCCATAGGCTATCTTCCCAAAAAGTGGAAAAAAAAACCTGCAAACAGTAAAATGGTTATTTTTAATGTTAAAATATAATTTCTACAGCCCTCCGTATTGATAGTGATAAATATTATATTGTGTGGCCTTCTTCTTCTTCCCAGGGCTCATCTGGAGCATAAATGTACTTTGACTATACAAGGAGTCCTGGGTAATGGGTAGAACCAGTACTTGGTGTATTTTGGGGGATAAACTAAAGAACGCTTCCACAGTGGGGATCGAACCTGTGACCTCCCGATTGCTAAGTGGACACCATATCCACTATGACACGAGGAATTTGGCAGCCCCAATCATATTGCACAAAAACAATTCATTCTAGATCATAACTTAAGTTATTTTAAATTCCCCTAATAATTATTTCATTTCTTAATGGTTTGCTATTATTGGTTTGTATAAAAAAAAAATGATTATTAATTTGTTGGAATTCAGTACATTTCAGTAGACTTAATAGGTTAATTTTAACACTGCCAGGAGGATTTGTAATAGTACAAAAGTGCACAATACGAGTGCAACTTACAACTGTGTGTTTTGGGATTAATTTCAGGAGGACCCCTCTCTCGAGCGGCACTTCAAGGGTCACAGGGACACAGTGACCAGTGTGGACTTCAACCCCAACATGAAACAGCTTGGTACAGATCAGTCTCATTCAGTCTGTTTAAAGTTGTCCATGATTTACTTATGTGACCATATGTTAAGTGTCAAACTGACATGCTTACTTTAACAGTTGCATATGAATATTGCAATTGCTACAAAATTAATACCTTTTGATATGCAATTACAAAAATTAATTTAGTACAGTGGGCTTCCTGGTAGAATAAAAATACTTTACATTACTTTATTAAATATACATAAACATACATTACATCATATGCAAAAGCTTGTGTCACATTATATTCAAGAAAGCTTTTAGTTATAACCAGCGTTTAACTCACCGTTATTAGTAAATTACAAAGCATGTTCATGTAGTGTATTTTCTGCTTTCTTTTCAGCCTCCGGGTCAATGGACCATTGCTTGATGGTGTGGAATTTCAAGCCTCAGATGAGGGCCTATCGATTTGTTGGACACAAAGTAATACAGTTATTTTATAATTTTGGATTGTTTTTTTCATGAATTGGATTTAGGGGTAAAAAATCATTTAAATTGGGGAAAATTGTCAGAAAATCTGATTGGAATAATTAAGCTTATATAGAGGACAAAGTCTGTTTTGATTCTGTTGAGTGCAAAGATTTGTATACGAGTTCATCTCGATTAGCATAAGATTCAGATCATGTTG
This sequence comes from Dreissena rostriformis, assembly GCA_007657795.1. NCBI lineage: Eukaryota > Metazoa > Mollusca > Bivalvia > Myida > Dreissenidae > Dreissena > Dreissena rostriformis. Next base: position 28,785 of record VMBQ01003955.1, read on the forward strand.
ATGGTCAGAGAACAGGGATTGCATAACCTTTGAAAACTGGAATCATAAACTTCCTGGCATCTTATTTTGCATGTTTTGCTCTTTACAATTTTCAAAATTTTGACGATCCTGAGCATTGCCAAATTGTAGGTACAATTTACAGGGTTTGTTTAAAACCAGGCAAGCTAGCTGAGCTTGCAGTGCGCTGGACAACAAACATGTGGATCACAAAATTATCCTACCACAATCTTTCCTCTTCATCTAATTCAAGTTGGGAAGTTGTCAGTTTAGTTAGGTCAGGTATTAGTAGTTAACCAGCTTATCCAGAAAGACTGAACAAAAAAGGAACAATTCTTTCCTGGATGGGCCCCTGCCCCATTGCCCGAGGAGTGAGAATATGCCCTGGTTTTGTACCAATTCTGTTAAGATAATTTTTGATAAATTATTAATTTAGTATTATGAAATAAAGTATCTTCATGATATACATTGTAATATCTCCTAAATGCACCTTACCAGCTAATGTCCATGTTGATTATGGATTTCAGGATGCAGTGATGAGTGTGCGATTCTCACCATCGGGTCATCTTGTGGCGTCAGCCTCCAGGGATAAAACAGTGAGACTCTGGATCCCTTCAGTGTACGTATGGGCTGCCAATGCACTATTAAAGGATATTTATTAAACTTTACAGAGTAATTTTTGCTTTGCCCCCCTTCCAAGAAGCAGGGTTATATTGCTTTTCACCTGGACTTCGGAAGGAAGGTCCGTTGGTCTCTAGACTATTTGTTCATGCACAATATCTATAGAACACTTTGACGTACAACCATGTATGATGGTTACTTGGGAGGAAAGGGAGACTTCTATCACTTTTGAGCTCAATAGGCCAAAGATCAAGGTCATGGGTTGTTCACAGTAAATTTGTTTCAGCATGATATTTTGAGAATACTTTTATCTTTCTTTATGCTTATTAGTTGAAATTATAGTGTAAATAATAAAACATACACAAATGTAGCTGAGATAGTATGGTATGCTTAAATTAATGGAATTGTAAGGACTTAAATGGAAAAGGAATTGTTAATTTAAAATATAACAGAAATATTTTTCTCTAGTAATCAAATTTACTGTTAAAATCCACAAGCTAGAATCAATTAATATCTTCTTGTCTGAAATACACATAACTTTCACCAGGCTGTTGAGTTAGTAGTTTAGTGGGAAGACTGCAATTTTNTCGTAATTACGAAAATACGACCCTTATCTGGAGCTCTGAGTAAGATATAAAGGTGTTAGTGCATTCATTTGCTATAAATGGTTAGCTATAATGGTGTTGGTTCCTTCTTTTACTATAAATAGTTGGCTTTAAAAGTATTAGTGCATTATGTAGCTATAAATAATTAGCTTTCAAAGTGTTAGTGCATCCTGTTGCTATAAATAGGTAGCTATTAAGGTGTTAGTACATTCTTTGTCTTTGAATAGTTAGCTATAATGGTGTTGGTGCCTATAGTTGCTATAAATAGTTAGCTATAACGGTGTTAGTACATTCTGATGCTATAAATAGTAAGCTATAAAGGTGTTAGTACATTCTGTTGCTATACATAGTTAGATATAATGGTGTTGGTGCATTCTATTTCTATAAATAGTAAGCTATAAATGTGTTTTTGAATTCTGTTACCAGGAAGGGGGAGTCAACAGTGTTCAAGGCCCACACAGCCACTGTACGGAGTGTGGACTTCTCCAGTGATGGTCAGACCCTGCTCACATCTTCAGATGATAAAACTATAAAGGTATTACCAGGGCTTCGCCTGGCTCAACATTTTCTTTAGCCAAATTTGCCTCAGAACGACAACATTCTTGTAATTTTTTGGGGTTTTATGAATAAAAAATAAAAAATAACTATTTAACCGGTATTAGGATTATTTTTAGGTTTGATAACAAACAATATGAGACACTGTAATATTGATGACTGTATTATTCTTATAAGCTCAATCCTCAAAGCCAAGTGGTCTTACAAGTATTCATTTATGATTTTATTCAGTTCACAAACAAACAATTTATTAACAGTTTTGCATTGGTTAAAGTTTTAATTTTGAATATTAATGCGTATATCAGGGCTACTAAGTCAGTTTTTGGGCACATTTGCGCACATTTGTTCATTAAATACTTTTGGTATACATTGTGTATAGGACATAAGTGTTTTGTCAGAACATCTTGTTTATATTCTTGTATATAAATTATCCTTTGATATTAATGTTCTATTTCAGCTCTGGACTGTGCACAGACAGAAGTTTTTATTTTCTCTCAATCAGCACATGAACTGGGTTAGATCAGCTAAGTAAGTTTTCAGCGTATTGTGCTCTATTTGCTGTCTGTCTGACTGTCCACAAAAACTGAAATGAAATAAAAAGGTCATACATTGTGGTCATGAAACATTGTTTGCATATCAATAGTGATAACAGAAGTATGTATGATCATTACTAAAGGTCATGTGTCTTAATAAAAATAGAATACATGTAATACTTAATACTGCAAAAACTCGAAAAGTAAATAACATTTGATGAAACTTGGAATTTACATGAAGAGCAATTTGAGGTCATTGTGCAACAATTTGCTTATCAGAATGTTTCACATAGTTGAAGGAAACATAAGCATTTATACACAGTAACTCCAATCTATAATGGATGACAGAGTGCAAGCCACAAACCCACGTTATAAACAGGCTGCGTTATTAGTTCAGTGCTCGTATATTGACATGTGGTGTTCATGAATATAATATAGGGTATGACATCATATGCCAACAGTTATAAAACATACTGTATAAATTACTGGATACATATCCCTTGTCTTTGATATGTATTAAATATTCCCATATAATCACGACTTACATTTAAAACTTTAATTATTATCCCTAATATAGAGTACAAATTACTTTTGTACATTTACCTGTCACATTTTCAATTTCATTTTAGCAGACAATTTTTAAATAAATACCATCCACAAGTAACAATCAAAAGAAATGAGCATAAATAAACTTGTGATTCAAAAGATCAATGGCACAGTGTGTGAGAGAGAGAGAGAGAGAGAGAGTGAATTGCTATCTTTCACACCTTTATTTGCATCAAGCAATAGATTATCACACTTTTACTGTCTATTGCTTCTGGTATGGGAACGCCTGTTATCGATTATAATAGAGCAGTAAATCAAGCCCCCCACTCCCGTTATATTGGATTACATGTTTCGTAATGAAAATGGAAAAAGACAAACATGATTTGATTTATATGTTAGTGGATCTGTGTATATTATAGGATATAAGATATCTTGTGCATTATATACATGTAAGATTGACTTTGTACTGCTGTGATTAATGGACATTGGCTTTGATTATGATATGCAACACATATACTGATAAATGTGTCGTGTTCTGAGAAACTGGGCATAATGCATGTGCGTAAATTGTCATCCCAGATTAGCCTGTGCAGTGCGCACAGGCTAATCAGGGACAACAATTTCCGCTTTAATGACTTTTTTCGTTTAAATGATGTCTCTTCTTAGCGAAAATCCAGTTAAGGCGGAAAGTGTCATCCCGGATTAGCCTGTGCGGACTGCACAGGCTAATCTGGGATGACACTTTACGCACAAGCATTATGCCCAGCTTTCTCAGAACACGACACAAATGGTCTGCCACATTTTTCAATTGATAGTTGTATTCATCAATAAGGAACTCCAGTCCAGTATTGCTTGCAATACTTTCAAAAGTCTTGTTTCACACGTTGCTGTCATACTGGTTTTCCCAGTCTGGTTTCACACGTTGCTGTTATACAGGTTTTCCCAGTCTGGTTTCAGACGTTGCTGTCATACAGGTTTCACACGTTGCTGTCATACAGGTTTTCCCAGTCTGGTTTCACACGTTGCTGTCATACAGGTTTCACACATTGCTGTCATACAGGTTATCCCAGTCTGGTTTCACATGTTGCTGTCATACAGGTTTCACATGTTGCTGTCATACAGGTTTCACACGTTGCTGTCATACAGGTTTTCCCAGTCTGGTTTCACACATTGCTGTCATACAGGTTTTCCAAGTCTGGTTTCACACGTTGCTGTCATACAGGTTTCACACGTTGCTGTCATACAGGTTTCACACGTTGCTGTCATACAGGTTTTCCCAGTCTGGTTTCATACGTTGCTGTCATACAGTTTCACACGTTGCTGTCATACAGGTTTTCCCCCGATGGCAGACTGATAGTCTCGGGTAGTGACGACAAGACGGTTAAACTGTGGGACCGTAACAGCAAGGAGTGTGTGCACACATTTTACGAGCAAGGAGGGTAAGCAGCTTACATTTGGGCCGCACTCTGTAAAAAGGGTGTTTAATGCATGTGCATAAAGTGTCGTCACAGATTAGCCTGTGCTGTTTGAACAGGCTAATCAAGGACAACACTTTCCGCCTAAACTTGATTTTCGTCAAAATGAGCCTTCCTTTTAAAGAAAAATACAATAATAGCGGAAAGTGTCTTCCCTGATTAGCTTGTGCGGACTACAGGCTAATCTGGGACGACATTTTACGCACATGCATTCAACCCCCTTTTACATAGCAAAGCTCATTTAAAGACTCAAATGCAGCATTATTTTTTTGGTTGCAGCACTTCAAAGAGATAATATTGTCGACAATAGTTCTTGAACTTTAATTTCTTCAGTTGCTTATGTTGGTTTATTGAAGGCGTCCATGGTTGCTTGAATTTCTTTTCTGAAAACTATAAATTGCAATTCAGAGGTAATTTGAATGAAATCAATAAATCAAAGTGAACATTTTGAGTTTAATACTATTGCCTTAATAATTTGTTTGTTGAAATATGGAAGGAGCCCCTCTTGAATTTAATATGTGTGAATAATTTTGAATAATAACAAATTAGCTGATATTATAAATTACAAGTAAAACAATGTTCAAGAATGATTGTTACGAACTAGCTGATATTGTCAATTATCAGCATGTCATGTATATGAGCCTCATTCTAGAAAAACTGGGCTTAAAGAATCTGCGTATAGTCGTCCCAGATTAGCCTGCGCAGTATGCACAGGCTAATCTGGGAAACACTTTGCGCTTTTATGGAATTGTTTGTTTAAACTAAGTCTTTTCTTAAAGAAAAAAGTCAAGGCGAACAATGTCGTCCCTGATTAGCCGTGCGGACTGCACAGGCTAATCTGGACTGACACTTTATGCACATTCATTATGCCCAGTTTTCCCAGAGCAAGGCTAAAATGTTTTGCAGGTTTGTAAACCATGTGGAGTTCCACCCCAGTGGTACATGTATAGCGTCTGCAGGCACCGACAGCACTGTGAAGGTGTGGGATATCAGGATGAACAAGCTACTACAGCACTACACAGGTTAGTCCAAATATTTTAGCCGCGTTCTTCGATAACTGTGCTTTATGCAGTCAGCACAGGCTAATAAGGGACGACAATTTCAGCTTTTTTGGTATTTTTCGTTTAAAGAAAGTCGCGTCATAGGGAAAATCTTTTATTTCTACACAGAACATAACTTATTTTATAAAATCTGAAGGTCAAACCATTGATTGGGAATCATGGGACTGGATTAGCCCTTTGCATGCTGGGAAATTTGTCATCTGCTTAAATGTTGTCTGCTTAATTTCTAAAATTCGCATTTTCTTCGATTTTTTTTCAAAGAATACTATCAGAATAGCAAACAGTTTGGAACCAGATGAGACGCCACGTTCTGTGGCGTCTCATCTGGATCCAAACTGTTTGCAAAGGCCTTCAAAATTCGGTTCCAGCGCTCAAAGGGTTAAGTAAAAAACAAGGTACTTGCTGCCATTGTGAATATAACCCAACAATTAGTTTACAATCAACAAAAAAGCCCTGCACTGTAATAACCATATTAATTGCATTCTTTAAAGTCAAACTTCAAAATATTATATTGAACACATAGATTAATTATTAATTGTTGTGTGATATTATTATTTTATATACATCATCCTGTACCTTAATATTAACAGCCCATGCGTCTGCCGTGAACAGTCTCTCATTCCACTCGAGTGGTAACTATCTGCTGTCNCTGTCCTAAATATTCATAAAAGATGCCATGTTAGGCCTTAACAAATAGGGTGTGCGTTATACACGGCTGCGTGTAATGCCTGGTTAGTTACGGTGTTAAGTTTTCAGACATGTTACATATCCTGTTTTTGCACGCAGTTTTTGTATTTATGACATGAACTGAGGTTTTACGGTTTATGGTCGATGTTGGTATAATAAAATATGGAACAGGTTTTTATATTCTTATAGATGAAGTACCATCTAAATGTTTATTGATATTTCATATACGATTGTAAAATAATGCTTCTGTTTCTCCTGTACAGGTGTTGGTGTGGAAGACAAACTTCGACCAGATGGACTTCACGGAGTTACTGCAGACCCACAAGCAGCGAGCCAGTAACGGCAATGCCCCCACTGTGGCCGACATTGCTCCTAAGATACAGCGACCGGCCTCAGCATCATCCACAGCGTCTAAGAGCTCAGGAAAGGTAAAGTTCAAAATTGTTCTTTAAACATTGCAAAAGCTGATCAAAATTTTCAATTCCTTTGGGTCTCAGGTAAGTGACCTAGGGCCTTAAGCCCTATTGACTATTAATGTAGGTTGTTCTACTTCCAAGTTATAAATAATTATGACCAAAGCTGTGAAGAAGAAATTGCTTCATGTGCATGTTTAACATATACCGTACTAACAAAAAAGCAAACTCAGCAACTTCATAAGATATTTGGCGCTTGGTAGACATGAGCAATATTGCATGCTGTTGCAGAAATTGAGGGCGGACATCAAGAACATGGATGATGAGGCTGTAGAGGTCACAAAGGTCGGGCCTGCCATGTTCTCTCCTGCTGAGGTTTGCATATGTGACTCTTTCTGGGAAAACTGGGCTTAATGCATGTGCGTAAAGTGTCGTCCCAGATTAGCCTGTGCAGTCCGATAGGGATGACACTTTCCACCTTAACTGGATATAATATTTGTTTAGAAGGGACTTCTTTTGAACGAAAAATACCATAGAAGCGGAAACTGTTGTCCCTGATTAGCCTGTGACATTTTCCATTAAAGAACGTAAAAGTTCCGTCCAACAGATGCGGACTGCAAAGGCTAATCTGGAATTACACTTTATGTGCATGCATTAAGCCTTGTTTCCGAGAAGGAGACTCTTATAGTGAATGTGTTTATTACGGGTATGTGTAAATTCATCTGTGAATGCTTTGATTTGAGTTGGAACATGGGTAGTAATGTAGAGCAAATTTGGGGTTTAACAAGTTGATATGTGCTTTGCATGCATCATCAGTTTGGATATTTCATGTGCATGTTCGGTTTTATCATGAAGATTTTGGTTGATGTCTACCTGACTTTACGCAAAATGTATAGCTTTAGATCTGTCATTGTCAGTATCTTTGCTCAAAATTCTTTGATTCTCCGCCTTTTCGGTGAACAAATAAATTAAGAGTATTTCATTAATTCACCACTTGGACCACCCCAAGCAGTGTTTTATTTTTTGGGGGAAGGTTCAAATTTGGAACCCCAATGCCAAAAAGTATATATATATTTTATTTCCAAATGACAGCCTTAAATTCCCAATTGAAGGCTGCCAAAACAAACTTTTTAGCTCACCTTATTGCTCAGGTGAGCTTTTGGGATCGGTCTTTGTCCATCGTCCGTCCATCCACATTTGGTTTGTAAACACTAGAGGCCGCATTTCTTGTCCGATCTTCTTGAAACTTGGTCAGAAGATTTGTCCCAATGAAACCTCGATCGAGTCCGAAACTGGGTCATGCTGGATCAAAAACTAGGTCGCTTGGTCAAAAAAAGAAAAGCCTTGTTAACACTGTAGAAGTCACATTTCATGCCCAATCTTCACGTTTCTTTGCAAAAATGTTTGTCTTAATGATATGTTGGTCGAATTGAAAAGTGGTTCCGGTCCATGAAAAAACATGGCTGCCAGTGGGCGGGGCAGTTTTTCTTCTTTGGCTATAGAGAAACCTTGTGAACACTCTTGAAGTCACAATTTTTGCCCAATCATCATGAAACTTGGTCAAAACATTGGTTTTATTGATATCTCTGACGAGTTCGTAAATGGTCCAGATTGGTGAAAAAACATGGCCACCAGGGTTCGGGGCAGTTTTCTCTATATGTATAATGTGAAAACATGTGAACACTCTAGAAGTCACATTTTTGGTCCAATCTTCATGAAATTTGGTCAGAACATTTTTTTCCTAGATACGTGAGTTAAGTTCGAAAATGTTTCCGGTCCGTTGAAAAAAACACTTTTTAGCTCACCTGATTGCTTAGGTGAGGTTTTAGGATCGGTCTTTGTCTAGTGTTTTATCCAGGAGGGCAAAGGGGCGTGGCGCATTACTTTCAAAAAGGGCATTTTAACGCGCAGTTTAGGCAAAAAGGGCAAAAACGTTCCATGAATACCTGGTTTTGGGAGAAACATGTAATCGCATCAGAGGCAGTTGTGGGAAAAACATAAATATATAAACAAGCAAATGATTTAATGGTAATTGATTCATTTAACTTACTTTAATTAATATTAATATATTTACCTTGCAATGTCCATTTAACTTCCATGCTGTTTCAGTAAACTGTACAGCATGACAAACATAATAAAGCAATATATGCATACGAATCTGATTTTTCACAGATTCACTAACATATAAATGAAACCATGTTTGTCTTATCCCATTTTCCAACGATTATCTTGTCAGATGTTTTAACTTTGCGAGTAAACTGAACACTTACAATTTACAAACACTCGTGTACGTGACATACATCCACTGATAAGATTACTCATAAATATGTTGTTGGTATCTAAAACGTGTTATGCATCGTCGATTATCAGAGGCATTTCATCAATCCCTTTCTAAATGTATGAATTCCATCGTTAATTCGATCGTTATTTGCCATTTTTGCCGAGTCACAATTTATTTTTTAATGTATAGTCCGCCATCTTGTTAAAATGATGTAAGCGACAGGTGCGCATAGCACTTTAAAATCGTATAATATGTCCGCTAATACGCGATTCGCATTTTGTTTAATTAGTATACGTAACAGTAATTCTTTCAATAATTAATAATCTTAAAGACAATACTGATACAGATACAACTGGTGTTTTTTTTTAATTTAATTACGCTTAAAAATAAATGTTTTGATTTAACTGAATTATGCGTGAATTGCACAATTTCCACGTGAATATCATCGAGGTTTTCATCAAGTCTCCAAAGTAACTGCAGGATTGTAGCGTGGAGGAATACACATTACGGACCAATTAGTGTAACAAAGCCACTGAATTTATCGATTGATATTGACACATGGTTATTCACGCATGACTAATTCACAACCGCGCGAATCTTCGCTGATAATAGTCGGCTTAGAAGCTTGGTTAAGAGGCAATTAAGATGTTATCAATAAAGTCGCGCACGGCGGAAAACAGCGGGTGCTCATGAAAGGGCAGGGTGGCGGCCTTTGAAAAGGGCAGCGTGGCGCTGATTGGCTTTGAAAGGGGCAGCGAGGCGCTACAAAAAAAGGGCGTGGCGCTGCGCCACGCTAAAACGGCCTGGATAAAACACTATTGTCCGTTTGTGAACACACTGGCATTCACATTTCTCAAGCATTCTTTATCAAAGTTGCTGAGAAGCTATATGGCCACAAGATCTTAGTCAAGTTTGATAATGAGCTAAATCGCATAATAAATGCCAGAATTATTGCCCTTAGAATGTCTAAATTTTTATTATATTACACAAAATCCATGAAAACACTCTAGAGGTCACAATTTTGTTTCAGATTTTATGAATCTTGGTCATAATATTCATTTTTGTAAGCAAAGTTTGATGTTTGGTCATGAGGGGTCAAAATATAGGGCACCAGGTCAAATCTTACAAAAACCTCGTAAACACTCCATACGCCAGAGTTTTGGTTCAATAATGATGAAACTTGACCAGGATGTTTGTCTTGACAATATATATATATAGGCAAAGTTTGACGTTTGGTAATGTGAGGACAAAATCTAGGTCATGGGGTCTAATCTTACAAAAAGTTTGTAAACACACTAGAGGCCATAGTTTTGGTCCAATAATGATGATACTTGACCAGGATGTTTTTCTTGATGATATCTAGGCAAAGTTTGACATTGGGTCATATGGGGTCAAAATCTTGGTCACGAGGTCCAAATCTTACAAAAACCTTGTAAACACTCAAGTGCCCATAATGCTTGATTCAATAATGATTATACCGAGGAGGAAGTTTGTTAGGGTAATATTTAGGCAAAGTTTAACGTTTGGGTCATGTGGGTCAAAATCTAGGTCACCAGGTCAAAGCTTGAAAAACCTTGTTATTACATGTTCCAAGTCAGGTTCAGATGAGCAATCTAGGGCCATCATGGTATTTGATTTATCTCCCTTTTAAGCTATGAAAAGTTAAACCTTATATTGAAAACACTTATTCTCAATTTAAAGTATTTGTACATAAAAAAAAAACACACCAATTTCCAATTTTTGCCAAAACAACTCGATTTTTCCCAATCCAATCCGGAGCGGCCACATTCCCATAAGGGTGAAAACACACACTGCCAATGCAGAGTCATTCTAACCCAGGACGGTATCTGTTCCAGCAGCTATCTGGTGACGATGTGGAGATGAGGTCAGCTGACTCGCGGTCCCGGGGGTCCCGCAGTGACGAGTTCCAGCCAAGGTCCACCACTCAGCCCCTCGAGGAGAAATTAGCCATGACACCACAGCTTGCGGGCACCCTTGAACACATAGTGGGACAACTAGACATACTTACACAGGTTAGATGGATGGGAGGTCTTGTTCTCGTGGCTGCCAGTGGGATATTAATAGCTGAGCCTTGGTCTCGGAAAACAGGGTTTTATGTGTGTGCATAAAGTGTTGTCCCGGATTAGCTAATCAGGGACGACACTTTCCGCTTTTATGGTATTTTTCATTTGAAGGAAGTCTCTTTACAAAAATCCAGTTAAGTCTGAAAGTGTCTTCCATGATTAGCCTGTGCGGACTGCACAGGCTTATCATGGGACAAAACTTTATGCACATGCATTAAGCCCAGTTTTCCCTGAACAAGCCTCAGTTATATTCACTTGATTGTTTTGGGGCTTCAGCTTTCAATCATAGCTTCAGATTAGTGCTCCCATGATCAATTAAAGGTCAAGGTCACTATTCTGGGTCTTAGGCTAGTTTCCAGTATTAGTATTTATCAAAGTAAAGCTTCTCCAATCTCTAACTTTCCCATTCATTAAATGATCGTCAGGTAACTTGGCGCTGATGGTGACCTCGTAAACAGTGTGTCGATACCAACAACCAAATGGCTAACTTCAAGATCAAGGTCATACTGTGGTCAATATTCAGTCCTTTATTGTCAAATTGGGCATGTCTGTGTTTCAACTCTATGAATTGACAGATTTTCAAATAACTCGTCATAGATGTAAACCTTTATGATGATGTGTAATATACAAGAAGTAGATTGCTTAATGTATAGTTACAAACGCACAAGAGGTCGAAGAATCTCTAATCTGTGTCAAAGTTTGTTTTTTTATCATGAGAACTATTTACTCATAGTTTTCACATTTCACTTGCCCATTTCTTTTAATATAGTAAATTGATGTTGTCGATACATACATTAATTTGTTTTTGGTAAACTTTGCCAGTATTATGTAACAAGATTTTATTTTTTTTGCAGACCGTGTCTTTGCTGGAGCAGCGATTGACTATGACAGAAGACAAATTGCGGGAATGTTTAGACAACCAGCACAAACTTACAGCGCAAAGTAGACAGAAAGACTGATGTCCATAGAGTTCTTAGTCATTGCCATCCTTCATTAGAGTTTGTCATGATGTACCCATGTACTTGTTAGTGAGTTTGATGCAGCTAGAAGTCTGTAGGCCAAAACATGTCAACTTTTGTTGAAATTGTGACCAGGACATGACTTACATGTTGGCAGTGGTATTTGAATTAAAGAATCCATGATAAAAACACTCCATTGGCACAATTTGGAAATATAGTCAAACAGTATACATTGTGTTGTATACAAAACAACAAACAGTTGCTGTTGTTAAAATTAATCTCAGAATTATTGAACTAATCTCATTTTAGATAAACAATCTGTGTCATGTATGTTCATATGTCATGAAGTTCATATTTCTACTTCATGTATTGTATGGTCATTTGCCTACTGTGAACCCCATTTTGATGCGTTTCATTATACCCCTTCAAAGTATAAAGGGAGGGGGGGTTGTTGCAGGAATAATATGACTCAAAATCAGCTTGACGAATTAAAAATATCTCTGTGTAATATCATAAAATACAAATCAGCTTTTGGTTGCAAAAAAACTAAATGTGTACAGTGCGATGTCCCCTTTTCAATTAAAATTACCCAAAGGTTTATGGGTGGTAACTTGAGAATGGCTTATCTTATATAAATAATTAACATAACCTAACATATATCAGGTTAGGGCATCTGAATTTTTTTAATTTCCATATTTAAAGTCAAGTATTATGTGAATAAATAATACAAATATAGGATTGATATGGTTCAGATGCAGCACATTCAGATAATGTAAGTACATGTACGTATTGAAAAACATGTGTATGTGTTTCTAACTGTTTATGCTTTTTGACTTCAGGTTGTTCTATATATTTTTTTAATTTGATTGTGTGGCCTTCTACTTTTCAATCTTCTTGGCAGTCCCTTTCTTCTGTTGTAACAGTTGTTTTGTAGTTGTTATCATCCTTTTTCTTTTTTAAGCTCTATCTTTCCCATCAACTTTTTTCTTCTTTTTCGACGTCCTTTCTGAATTGTCTTCAACAGTAATGAATAAATCAGGAAGAAAAGATTGGAAATGTATCAATACTTCCATCTTTTTCATTACTCTTTTTAGGTTAGATGCTTCTGTCACTTTACCTCTCAATTTTTTGCATGGCAATGCCATGTTCACAGAGAGATTTGCATTTTCCCTGATTTACTTTTTTCTAGTAATTCATTCTTTTGGAAGTAACCTTTTCCAGATTCAGATTAAAGCTTCTAAATTAAAATAATGAGGTACTAATATCCTTCGTTGGAGCATTTTTTGATGTACGAATAAATGGTTGCTTTTCAGTATTTTCCATAACCTTATTATGTTTAAAGTCATGCTATTTTTTCTGTAATAATAATTGGAAAAAAAATCTTATTTTTATATACAAATCATTACAATCGGTTCTAAAAGTAGTTATGTCTTAAAATCAAATAATATATAATTTTAGAACTAGCGTGTAATAGAAATAGTGCAGTTACAATGAATGCCAACTGTGCCTGTGTAAATCAAGTTGCATTTCATTTTTGTATGCAGTTTTATTATTATTCAATTTTTCCTGACATTGTGTAGATGTTGTATATTTGCATTATATTTATTACTTTTTTACCTTAACTGTGATATTGTAAAATGAATGTGTTGATCGAAAAATTGTGTAAATAAATTCATGTCTATAAGTATGTAACATTGTCTGGTTATTATTATGATTAACATTTATAAATGTAATGTAAATGTAAGTTAGATTTAACAGACATGTTTTGTTGTACTGTGAAAGATAGAGGATACCGGTATATGTTGATTTTTATATTTTATGTCCACAAAAATGAACAATAGCTGCGTGACATTAACGTATCAATACAAGAAACACACTCAAATGGTATACATGTATTACTAAATGAAGCAGATCAATAAATAGTACATGTCTGGGTGGCGTAAAGTACATAATGGTGCTTTTTATAAATGAATGGTAAACGCGCATATATCATCTAAAGGGTGTGCTAATGAGGTGCGATATTGATTGTACATGTACTTGTATATGATATGCCACGCTGCAACGGTGTTTGCGACAGAACATTACAACAGCTGTCATGTTTAAAATGATAATACATGAAAATTATGGTCTGCTAAACAGATATTTTACAACAGGTTTCTAGGTAACAAATTACTATATGAAAATGTGGATCTGAGAAACAATTTATACTTGTACATCACACAAATGGTAACACATCAGTGAACGAGAATAGAGATCCATTCAAAATATATGAACATGACCAAAAACGTTGTCACAGTCACCGAGTATCGCAATTCCACGTATACGGTATGTAATCCGAGTTATACGTTACTACCAGTGTGTTAATATCATACAATATAACGTAAGTTAAATTGTTAGGTCAGTCTTTTACATAGACCTTATTTACATGTTTATTAACTTTTCCTACTGCTGTTTTTAGGGAACCATGTCCTTGTATTGGCGTTAACGACTTTTGTTATTAAATCAGAACTTCGGTCACACGTTTTCGTATGTTTCTACATCGAAAGAAACATGATTCTTACAACTTACCTCGTGGATCAGACCATGTGTTGCATATAGTTAATCGTTGTACATCAAACTAATTCGTCTAGATTTGATTGTCGTATGAAATCCTTTTTCTTTGTGATTTGTTACTTATGATTCATCGATGCTGGTCTCCCATTTGTAGCAAAGACCAACACATCACACTGGGCACGTGGTCAGGCTTGAGTGAAGGCTGTAAACAATAAATGTAGATTTGGGAACTAATGATGTGATATTAAAAAAAGTTACAGCGTAGTTTGTATTTGTCATAAAATCGCGATGTATCAATGGATTACACGTTGATCCCCGTGCATTGTTTAAGTGTTGGACATAGAAGTGTAAGTTATTTGATGGTCATTGTTAATTAATGTTGACTGAGTATATGTAGTTCTCAACGTCATACACGGAATCTTTGAATTAGGTATTGTTTAGTTGAGTGAAATAACAGGAACAATACGTATGCAAGAATTGCATAACCCGGAATAAAGATCTTTATTTACTATACAGACCGGAAATAGAGTGCGCCGTGCTTAGAATCAAAGGAAGCAGTGTTTTTTATTCCTTGTTGAGGCATGTTTGTTATAAGGGAGGCAATCCATTATTAGAGACGCAATCCATGTAGTCTGCCAACAGATTTTACATTAAAAGTGAACTGATTAAGAGACGTGGTAATATTTCCTTCCCGTCGTTCTATCCGGTCGGTGCGCGTGTACAGCCCGTATGTGTGACGTCATGCAGTGTTGCGAGAAAGCGGAGCGAGTGCAGTGTTGCGATGAGGCGGAGGGAGCGTGTCGCTGGGAGAGGCTCGTGTTCGAGTACGAGAACCCCTCCGAGTTCGTCACTCCACAGGTGAGCCGGTCATGTGCCATGTTGCAGTAATCCAACTCCAAGCTACTGACCCTCCTGGTCGCTGTACGTTAAACTCATAAAGCTCAAAGCATTCAAGAAGAATAGTTATGTGCCATGTTGGTTTGCCGCGTTACATTGATTGAGTTGTAGTTATTTTCACTCCGAATACATGTTTGGCTTCAATTTCTTGTTACTAAGAATTACGCTTTTACTGAATTACTATTTTTTTTCATTATGCCTCCCATATACAATGGCGGGGTTTATTAATCTGCTCAAGTCGGCTAGTGTATTTGTTCAATCCCCATTCCCGACGCATGCTGTTACCACACCGGACAGGCGTTTTTTTAGGGTACTCTCGACTCCCCCCCCCCACCCAAACACAAGACAACACCAAAATTGAAAATCTTTCAGTAAAAACATTTTGAAATAGCTGGAAATTAAAGCTATTATTCAAAATTCGTCCCAAGTATGGCGAGTTTAGTAAGTAAATAAGGCAGGTGCTGGACACACTCCGGGTCCTCACATAATGCACCCTCAGGCGTGGAAGGACCTCATTAACTTTGAAATACACACAAGTCGATTGGTCTCTTGGTAAATTTCTCTCTTTTTCTGCTATCTAATGTTTCGGATCTCATTCTCTCTCTTTTTCTGCTCTCTAATGTTTCAGCTCTCTTACGTCCAACGTTTAACCATTTGAGCGCTGGAACCGGATTTAGAAGGCCTTTGCAAACAGTTTGGATCCAGATGAGACGCCACAGAACGTGGCGTCTCATCAGGATCCAAACTGTTTGCTATTCTGATAGTGGTCTTAGAAAAAAAAACACGAAGAATATGCTAATTTTAGAAATTCAGCAGACGACATTTTAGCAGACGACAAATTTCCCAGCATGCAAAGGTTTAACAACCAATCTTCTACAAACTTCATCAAAATGTATTTGGATCGAGTTCGATAATAAGCTTGACTTTTGAGTTATGGCCTTTGATAAATTTTGCCTCTATCTTCATTAAACTGTTCTTACACAGGTCGCCGTGGCGTAGCGGATATGCTGTCCGTCTAGCGATCGGGAGGTCACGAGTTGGATCCTCACGGTGGGAGCGTTCTTTAAATCTCCCCAAACGACACTGTGTCGGGTTCAATAATCAGACAAATCGACTATGGATTCGTTGAGTTATGGTCCTTCAATATTTATCGAGTCCAACGTCTTCAAAAATGCCATTTCATAACCTCAGGAATGTGTGAGTTTTTTTACAACAGCTTACATATATGAATTGGCAATGTTATGAGGTTACTTTCAACCTTTTTTATGACCATCAAACTCCATGCAAATGTTTCTTAAATTGTGTGTCCGCCCAGAACAACAACCGGACAAATTGACCCAGTAATTGTTGAGAAATGACCCACGAATTATCAAGAATATTCTTTTTAGGCGTTTCAGGCGGAACAGTTTTCATCCAATTTAATTAAAATTAATATAACGTATAACTCGCCACTAATGATCACCGTATAGAGACTGCGTGTCTCGCGCCACACACTGTCCCTGGCTCAAAGTTCAAGGTAACAATAAGTGTTGGTGGTGTGCCATTTGTATGTGTCCAACCATGTTTCGTGGGTGGAGGGACACATCTAGTTGAAACTTTCCTGCTAAAAACAATTTTGAGTAATTAAGATTAATTTTGTAATAAAACATCTTGAGCTGCCATATTTTTTAACTCGCCGATAATTCTCTTCATTCTTATGTTCATGATTCCTGATCCCAAGAATTTGTTGTTGAATTATGGGCCCTTAACACAAAAATCAACATTTTTATATTTAATATTTTTGTTATATAAGCGTGTCCTTAATTATAAAACGGCAATTATAGTTATACTATAAGAATTTGTTGTTGAAATGTGTGCCCTTAACACAAAAAACAATATTTTCATTTATATTTTTCTTTATAAGCGTGTCATTAATTATAAGACGGCATTGTTCTGAATCAATATCTTTGTATAGAGATTGGAGTTCTTGGAGAACATTTTGTCAATATCCAGAATTCTTAAGGTCTACTATAGCTATCGTTCTGACGTTGACATTTCATTAAATTGCCTCGACGAGTAATACTTCGTTGGTTAATGTATGTGTTTGCCTTTAAAGATTATGTTGTTTCGAGCAGTTTGCCATTCTCATTTTAAGTCGCGTTTCTTTTGTAACACAATATGTTTACTACGACATGGACGACTTAAAACATATTGTATAACGTATGCATATATAACGAGTACAATAAATGCTTATGCCAGAAACTAATCGCATGGATTCCTTGACAGCGTACAGTAATGGATTGGACCCATTATTTATATTTCATTAGTGTATCCATTCCATTATTATACCACAATTCCCTCGCGGTATTAGCCGGGTTACGGCAAATGTACGTCGAGGTTTTTTGTCATATTTTTTTTGTGATCCACGCGGGTTTCCTCGTTCGCAAGTTTATCGATGCAGTTTACCTAGTAATTAGTAATATGCAGAGTTATCCAGCCTTATTTATATAGCGACAGCAATAGACATTAAAACACGAGCGTCTATCATTCACCGTGCGGACATCGTGCGCTCAATAGAACGACATCTTACGTGTTACGTTTTAAAATGGTGCATGTCGTACGCACACATGGAGCAGTTGAGGTCATCGTTCGACTTTATTGAGGACTACTTACGGCTCCCTTTCGCCGAACTGGCCGGCGCCGTATGGAAATCTTAATATATAACGCTCGCCGCAAAATACGTGGGTTTATCGCGCTAGGATCGCTTGTTATCCGTTAGATGCACGGAAGATGCTCAAAAGTCCTCACACAATGCAGCTCGAGGCGTGGACGGACCTCATAAACTTCGAAATACACACATGCTTTTAATCGGTAATGATAGTAATCATGATATAGCTATTAAAAGCTGATGGAATAGTATTCGATGGTAAAAATGCTCTACAAGTATAAGCTGATGGTAAAGTGCAAGTATAAGTAATGGTATAGTGCAAGTGTAAGCTAATGGTATAGTGCAAGTATAAGCTAATGGTATAGTGCAAGTGTAAGCTGATGTTATAGTGCTAGTATAAGCTGATGGTATAGTGCTAGTATAAGATGACGGTATAGTGCTAGTATAAGGTGATGGTATAGTGCTAATATATGTTGAAGATATAGTGCTAATATGAGCTGATGGTATAGTGCTAATATACGCTGATGGTATAGTGCTAGTATAAGCTGATGGTATAGTGTAAGTATAAGCTGATGGTATAGTGGTAGTATAAGCTGATGGTACAGTGCTAGTATAAGCTGATGTTTAAGTGCTAGTATAAGCTGATGGTTAAGTGCTAGTATAAGCTGATGGTATAGTGCGAGTATAAGCTGATGGTATCGTGCTAGTATTAGCTGAAGGTATAGTGCTAGTATAAGCTGATGGTATCGTTATAGTATAAGCTGATGGTATAGAGCTAGTATAAACTAACGGTATAGTGCTAGTATAAGCTGATGGTATAGTGCTAGTATAAGCTGATGATATAGTGCTAGTATAAGCTGATGGTATAGTGCTAGTATAAGCTGATGGTTAAGTGCTCGTATAAGCTGATGATATCGTGCTAGTATAAGCTGATGGTATAGTGCTAGTATAAGCTGTTGGTATAGTGCTAGTATAAGCTGATGGTATAGTGTTGGTATAAGCTAATGGTATAGTGCTAGTATAAGCTGATGGCATAGTGCTGGTATAAGCAGATGGTAAAGTGTTAGTATAAGCTGATGGTATATTGCTAGTATAAGCTGATGGTATAGTGCTAGTATAAGCTGATGGTATAGTGCTAGTATAAGCTGATGGTATCGTGCTAGTATAAGCTGACGGTATAGTGCTAGTATAAGCTGATGGTATAGTGCTTGTATAAGCTGATGGTATAGTGCTAGTATAAGGTGATGGTATAGTGTTAGTATAAGCTGATGGTATCGTGCTAGTATAAGCTGACGGTATAGTGTTAGTATAAGCTAATGGTATAGTGTAAGTATAAGCTGACGGTATGGTGCTAGTATAAGCTGACGGTATAGTGCTAGTATAAGCGGATGGTATAGTGCTTGCATAAGCTGATGGTATAGTGCTAGTATAAGCTGGCGTTATAGTGTTAGTATAAGCTAATGGTATAGTGCTAGTATAAGCTGACGGTATACTGCTTGTATAAGCTGATGGTATAGTGCTAGTATAAGCTGATGGTATAGTGTTAGTATAAGCTAATGGTATAGTGTAAGTATAAGCTGTCGGTATAGTGCTAGTATAAGCTGATGGTATAGTGCTTGTATAAGCTGATGGGATAGTGCTAGTATAAGCTGATTGAATAGTTCTAGTATAAGCTGATGGTAAAGTGCTAGTATAAGCTGATAGTATAGTGTTAGTTTAAGCTGATTGTATAGTGCTAGTATAAGCTGATGGTATAGTGTTTGTATAAGCTAATGGTACAGTGCTAGTATCATCTGATTGCATAGTGCCGGTATAAGCTGATGGTAAAGTGCTAGTATAAGCTGATGGTATAGTGTTGGTATAAGCTAATGGTATAGTGCTAGTATAAGCTGAAGCCATAGTGCTGGTATAAGCAGATGGTAAAGTGTTAGTATAAGCTGATGGTATAGTGCTAGTATAAGCTGATGGCATAGTGCTGGTAAAAGCTGATGATATAGTGATAGTATAGGCTGATGGTATAGTGTAAGTATAAACTGATGGCATAGTGTTGGTATAAGCTTACGGTATAGTGCTGGAATAAGCTGATGGTATAGTGTTAGTTATAGCTGACGGTATAGTGCTGGTATAAGCTGACGGTATAGTGTTAGTATAAGCAAACGGTAAAGTGTTAGTATAAGCTGATGGTATAGTGCTAGTATAAGCTGATGGTATAATGTTAGTATAAGCTGATGGTATAGTGCTCGTATAAGCTGATGGCATAGTGCAAGTATAAGTAATGGTATAGTGCTAGTATAAACTGATGGTAAAGTGTTAGTATAAGCTGATAGTATAGTGTTAGTTTAAGCTGATTGTATAGTTCTAGTATAAGCTGATGGTATAGTGCTAGTATAAGCTGATGGTATAGTGTTTGTATAAGATGATGGCATAGTGCTGGTATAAGCGGATGGTATAGTGCTAGTATAAGCTGATGGTATAGTGTTAGTATAAGCTAATGGTATAGTGCTAGTATAAGCTGATGGCATAGTGCTAGTATAAGCAGATGGTTAAGTGTTTGTATAAGCTGATGGCATAGTGCTGGTATAAGCTGATGGTATAGTGCTAGTATAAGCTGATGGTATAGTGTTAGTATAAGCTTATGGTATAGTGCTAGTATAAGCAGATGGCATAGTGCTCGTATAAGCAGATGGTAAAGTGTTAGTATAAGCTGATGGTATAGTGCTAGTATACGCTGATGGCATAGTGATAGTATAAGCTGATGGTATAGTGCTGATATAAGCAGATGGTAAAGTGTGAGTATAAGCTGATGGTAAAGTGCTAGTATAAGCTGATGGTATAGTGCTAGTATAAGCTGATTTTATAGTGCTGGTATAAGCTGATGGTATAGTGATAGTATAAGCTGATGGTATAGTGTAAGTATAAGCTGATGGCATAGTGCTGGTATAAGCTTACGGTATAGTGCTGGAATAAGCTGATGGTATAGTGTTAGTTATAGCTGACGGTTTAGTGCTGGTATAAGCTGATGGTATAGTGTAAGTATATGCTAAGGGTATAGTGTTAGTATAAGCTGATGGTATAGTGCTAGTATAAGCTGATGGTATAATGTTAGTATAAGCTGATGGTATAGTGCTAGTATAAGCTGATGGCATTGTGCTGGTATAAGCTGATGGTATAGTGCTAGTATAAGCTGATGTTATAGTGTTAGTATAAGCTGATGGTATAGTGCTAGTATAAGCTGATGGCATAGTGCTGGTATAAGCAGATGGTAAAGTGTAAGTATAAGCTGATGGTATAGTGCTAGTATAAGCTGATGGCATAGTGCTGGTATAAGCTGATGGTATAGTGATAGTATAAGCTGAGGGTATAGTGTAAGTATTAGCTGATGGCATAGTGCTGGTATAAGCTTACGGTATAGTGCTGGAATAAGCTGATGGTATAGTGTTAGTTATAGCTGACGGTATAGTGCTGGTATAAGCTGATGGTATGGTATTAGTATAAGCTGATGGCATAGTGTTAGTATAAGCTTACGGTATAGTGTTAGTATAAGCTGATGGTATAGTGCTAGTATAAGCTGATGGTATAATGCTAGTATAAGCTGATGGTATAGTGCTAGTATAAGCTGATTGTATAATGTTAGTATAAGCTGACGGTATAGTGGTAGTATAACTGATGATAAAGTGTTAGTATAAGCTTACGGTATAATGCTGGTATAAGCTGATGGTATATATTGGCATAAGCTGATGGTATCGTACTAGTATAAGCTGATGGTATCGTGCTTGTATAAGCTGATGGTATCGTGCTTGTATAAGCTGATAGTATAAGCTGATGGTATAGTGTTAATATAAGCTGATGGTATAGTGTTAGCATAAGCTGATGGTATAGTGTTAGTATAAGATGATAGTATAGTGTTAGTATAAGCTGATGGTATAGTGTAAGTATAAGCTGACGGTATAGTGCTTGTATAAGCTGATGGTATAGTGTTAGTAAAAGCCCGCGGTATAGTGTTAGTATAAGCTGATTTTATAGTGCTGGTATAAGCTGATGGTAAAGTGTGAGTATAAGCTGACGGTATATTGCTAGTAAAAACTGATGATGTAATGCTAGTATAAGATGATGGTATAGTGTTAGCATGAGCTGACGGTAAAGTCTTAGTATAAGCTGATGGTAAAGTGCTAGTATAAGCTGATGGTTTAGTGTTAGTATAAGTTGATGGTATAGTGTTAGTATAAGCTGATGGCATAGTGTTAGTATAAGCTGATGGTATAGTGTGTGTATAAGCTGATGGTATAGTGTAAGTATAAGCTGACGGTATAGTGTTAGTATAAGCTGATGGTTTAGTGTAAGTATAAGCTGATGGCATAGTGCTGGTATAAGCTGACGGTATAGTGTTAGTATAATGTGATGATATAGTGTTAGTATAAGCTGACGGTATAGTTTTAGTATAAGCTGACGTTATAGTGTTAGTATAAGCTGATGGTATAGTATTAGTATAAGCTGATGGCATAGTGCTGGTATAAATTGACGGTATAGTGCTGGAATAAGCTGTTGGTATAGTGTTAGTATAAGCTGACGGGATAGTGCTAGTATAAGCTGATGTTATAGTGTTAGTATGAGCTGACGGTATAGTGTAAGTATAAGCTGATGATATAGTGTTAGTATAAACTGACAGTATAGTGTTAGTATAAGCTGACGTTATAGTGTTAGTATAAGCTGATGGTTTAGTGTTAGTATAAGCTGATGGCATAGTGCTGGTATAAATTAACGGTATAGTGCTGGAATAAGCCGACGGTATAGTGTTAGTATAAGCTGACGGTATAGTGCTAGTATGAGCTGATGGTATAGTGTTAGTATGAGCTGACGGTATAGTGTAAGTATAACCTGATGATATAGTGTTAGTATAAGGTGACGGTATAATGTTAGTATAAGCTGACGGTATAGTGTAAGTATAAGCTGACGGTATAGTGTAAGTATAAGCCGACGGTATAGTGGTAGTATAAGCTGATGATAAAGTGTTAGTATAAGCTTACGGTATAATGCTGGTATAAGCTGATGGTATATACTGGCATAAGCTGATGGTATTGTATTAGTATAAGCTGATGGTATCGTGCTTGTATAAGCTGATAGTATAAGCTGATGGTATAGTGTTAATATAAGCTGATGGTATAGTGTTAGCATAAGCTGATGGTATAGTGTGAGTATAAGATGATGGTATAGTGTTAGTATAAGCTGCTGGTATAGTGTAAGTATAAGCTGACGGTATAGTGCTTGTATAAGCTGATGGTATAGTGTTAGTATAAGCCCGCGGTATAGTGTTAGTATAAGCTGATTTTATAGTGCTGGTATAAGCTTATGGTATAGTGTTAATATAAGCTGACGGTATAGTGCTAGTAAAAGCTGATGATGTAATGCTAGTATAAGCTGATGGTATAGTGCTAGTATAAGCTGATGGTTTAGTTTTAGTATAAGCTGATGGAATAGTGTTAGTATAAGCTGATGGCATAGTGTTAGTATAAGCTGATGATATAGTGTGTGTATAAGCTGATGGTATAGTGTAAGTATAAGCTGAAGGTATAGTGCTGGTATAAGCTGACGGTATAGTGTTAGTATAATGTGATGATATAGTGTTAGTATAAGCTGACGGTATATTGTTAGTATAAGCTGACGTTTTAGTGTTAGTATAAGCTGATGGTATAGTGTTAGTATAAGCTGATGGCAAAGTGCTGGTATAAATTAACGGTATAGTGCTGGAATTAGCTGACGGTATAGTGTTAGTATAAGCTGACGGTAAAGTGCTAGTATAAGCTGATGGTATAGTGTTAGTATGAGCTGACGGTATAGTGTAAGTATAAGCTGATGATATAGTGTAAGTATGAGCTGACGGTATAGTGTAAGTATAAGCTGATGATATAGTGTTAGTATAAGCTGACGGTATAGTGTTAGTATAAGCTGACGGTATAGTGTAAGTATAAGCTGACGGTATAGTGTTAGCATAAGCTGATGGTATAGTGTTAGTATAAGCTGACGGTTTAGTGTTAGTATAAGCTGACGGTATAGTGTAAGTATAAGCTGACGGTATAGTGTAAGTATAAGCTGATGGTATAGCGTTAGTATAAGCTGATGGCATAGTGCTGGTATAAGCCGACGGTATAGTGCTGGAATAAGCTGACGGTATAGTGTTAGTATAAACTGACGGTATAGTGCTTGTATAAGGTGACGGTATAGTGCTTGTAAAAGCTGATGCTATATTGCTACTTTAAGCTGACGGTATAGTGCTATTAAAAGCTGATGTTATAGTGCTCGTATAAGCTGATGCTATAGTGTTAGTATAAGCTGACGGTATAGTGCTAGTATTAGCTAAGTGTATAGTGTTAGTATAAGCTGATAGTAAAGTGCAAGTAAAATCGGATGCTATAGTGCTAGTATAAGCTAATTATATCGTGCTTGACATTTTTTCCGCCATCATTTCTGATGGTGAGTGTTTTGTTTTTCAATCCATATCATGTCGTGTATAAACGGATTGCATGTACATGGCTTTGACAACTCTCCCGAGCTATTGAACGCTTGTCAAAGCTTGGAGAAATGAAATTACGGACTGAATCCATAGGAGTATACCGTGTTTGTTCGAGAGCTGCATGAAATCAACGCGATCTGCTTTGTGTTAATTACAACCATTACGTTAACAGTCGAGCTCGGAGGCAGGCTGCTGATGTGATAGTTTGTGGACGCCGTATGTCGTCTCTCGAGGCTTGAAAATTCAATATTTTAGCGACAGAATCTAGACGCGCGCTCAAGCAGACGAGATTTTTGTCTCTAGAATCAGAGCTTCATTTCATCGCTGCAAACTGAAGTGCTGGGAACAATCGGATTGTACAAAACATTATTCATTGCGCGACTGTTTATTCGATTATAGCGAGTTTTGCTGAAAAACTAAATTGGATGCGCTTGAACGAAAATCTCATGGTAGTCACTTAATAATTAATAATTCATGCGCAATATTGACAATATGTACATTTTTAATGGATGTTATTGTGGGTGGTTAAGGTGCTTACAATGAGTAAGCCTCTATAGATTTTTTTGTAGAAAAGAAAACACGAATTGTACGCTGGAGTAAATCGTATGTATGGCCACGTAAGATCGGCAAAACTTGGAAAAGACTTAAGATATCCATGCTTTCTGGGAAAACATCACAACCGCCTCTGAGTGGATCCGCCAACAAATGTAACAGCGTTGTCTTGTGACATATATCACAGGCGCGACTGTATTTCCGGTAGCTGTAACCGCCACATCCGGCCGTGCGATGACGCTCAAGGAAAGATGCGTGGAGTGCGTGAACCAAGAGTTCCGGGCGGAGAGTATGGGGCTCGAACATGAGACGCCCAGTAGCTTTATGTGCTCTCAGGTAAGCACCAAATACAGGTGCATTGTCCGTGCGTGTCGTACGTTTTGCGGGTTTAGTTACCCTCACCCGCTTTATCTGGATCTAGAATACAGGTGATAAAGGTGTCGTCTTGTTGTTATGTATGTAGGGGTTTTTGAATCACAATCGCCCTAGGTGAGACAGGGGTTCAGATGAAGTATTGTCGTGTGGGTTTTTAACCAGTGTGTGCAGGGAGTTGAAGTTAAAGTTGTTAGTCGTTAGTTACTTTTCACACGAGATACTTCAGAAAGTGAACCTGCTGCCACAGCTGTTATATCGATCTTTAAAACACATATAATTAATCAACCTGCTGATTCATCCACTCGGCCATGTACGCATATTTATAATGAGTACTATACACATGTTTCAACATGAAAAAAAGTGTGGTGTCGCTACAGCTGTTATATCGATCTTTAAAGTAAAGATCGTATCACGTTGAATACAACTACTGATTCGTGCATACCGGTCATGTACGCATATTTATGATGAGTTTTATACGCATGCTTCGACCTGAAAAAAGTACATTATTATGGGCACCAGAACCAGATATGGTATGCCAAAGGTCAATGTCGAAATTCAAGGTCAAAGGTCATTAGAGACTTATTTCAATCTTTACCTCGTAACTTATGTTCTACATGCAAAGCCCTTTGTACTTAAATTTAAAGACATAAAGATGGAAACACTTTGTGAGGAACATGAAGAATAACCCCAGACATAAGTCTTGGACAACAATTGACGCACATGCATTAATGCCCATTTTCCCACAAAAAGGCTCATATTAGTCACGAAATAGTCTACCGCATTGGCATGCGAAATGAATGCAGTGTGTTTGTGTATTGAATGGTGAACCATTCATTTATACCAATACGTTGACAAGGTTGCGTCGCTCTTCATTCAATCGATTGTTTGTTATTGCAATATCGGTTACGTCATTCACTGCACATTTCGCAATCAAGTGAAGCTACCTACAAGTGCGTGTGTATGACAATTGTATTAACGTATGAATGTCCTCTCCGTCAGTCAGCGGTCGATATAAACCTCTTTCTGGTAAAACTGGGCTTAAAGCATGTGCGTAAAGTTTCGTCATAGATTAGCCTGTGCAGTCCGCACAGACTAATCAGGGACATCACTTTCCGACTCAGCTGGATTTTCGTTCACAGGTGACTTCCAATAAGCGAAACATTTTAAAAGCGGAAATGTCGTCCCTTATTAGCATGCGGACGAAACTTTACACAAAAGCATTACGCCCAGATTTCCCAGAGCGAGGCTCGTTTGTTGAAGTTAACATGAGTTTTCCGTTTCATCACGCCTTGATACGTTCATTCAAGTATAAACAATTGTTGCGTTTGACCGAAATCGATCCACCGATATTAGTATTCAGTAGTTTTCGTATACTTTTNGTGGCGTCTCATCTGGATCCAATCTGTTTGCAAAGGCCTTCAAAATTCGGTTCCAGCGCTCAAAGGGTTAAAAGCTGGGTTAGACGTTGGTTTCTGTTGTTGTTGTTGATGTCATGAAAAAGCTCGGCTTGAAAGCTGCTGGCAACAGTCATGCTCTTGAAGTTCTTCTGCACTAACAAAAACACTAAATGTCTAATAAGACCGCAAGTTTCTGTGCAATGCCATTAAAAAATCAATGTTGCCCATTATGACATATGGGCTCCCATTCGGCTTTATCTATAATTGTTTGAGAAACATTATCTGAAATCAATGATATGAATACGCAAATGTTGCTCTGACCTTTTTGTTGAGAATGTTTTACATGTTAACCCTTTGAGTGCTGGAACCGGATTTTGAAGGCCTTTGCAAACAGTTTGGATCCAGATGAGACGCCACAGAACGTGGCGTCTCATCAGGATCCAAACTGTTTGCTATTCTGATTGTATTCTTTGGAAAAAATCAAAGAAAATGCTAATTTTTAGAAATTTAGCAGACAAGATTTTAGCAGACGACAAATTCCCCAGCATGCAAAGGGTTAATTTAAACAGAACGTTTTGTTTTTAAATATTTTCTTTACCGACAGGAACGATGACGATCAATACTTTGATTTTCAGAATAACAAGCAAATTCTTTGAATTGATGTCCCTCGCCAATTTCAAAAAATTGTGACAGACGGACGGACGGACGAACGGACAGACGGACGGACAACACTAATTCTATATCCCTTCGCCTTTGGCGGGGGATAAAAACAAATGCGAATGTGTGGTTTTTCAGCGATGACAAATTACATTATGGAAATGCTGCGACACTGATAGCTCACTACGACTCCACATTTATATTGTCTTAGTCCACAGGGACGAATGCATGTGACGTTTGACGTGAATAATGTATGAAGCGCTTCGTATATCATTTTCTGCCTGACCAGTGATATTTATGCGTGTTAATTGATCTTCAGTCGATTGGTGTTTTTCGTGACGCAAAACTCATATTGTTTATGCATTTTTTTGTAGTTTCTTCATGCTTTTTTCCATGAATGTAGGTAATGCCGTAAAATAATGAGTGATGGAAAAAATGAGGTTTGTATAGAATTGCAGCGATGTTAGTCATTGTGATAAAACACAATGATTTCCCAGAAACGGCTGTATAATTAAGCAGGGTGTAGTGTGACAGATGTCTGTGACGGGATGGCCCATAGTTATTGATAGATATCAATGGGTTGCTTGCTGTATGGTGCTGGTATGTGGTGGGAGGCGGGAATGTCGGTTGCGGAGCAGTTTGTCGGTCGATATTGTACGTGATGTGCATGCCAGATAACAAACACCGGGAAATTAACATCGACTGTTGTTTCAGAGTTTATGTAATGATAAACTTGTTCTTTAATCGTGTAAAACTAACATGTGTCATTATTTGATAATGTTGTAGCATTTGCAGATAAAAATAAAGCATTCACGCATTCAGTAACAGATTGCAGAGCTCAACCTATTCTTAATTTCAACATCATCATATTGCAATCCAAACGTTGCATTATTCGATTATTATTTTAATGTCCAATTTTGTATTCATTGTTATGTGTTATTATATACATTGTGTATACAATTCTACAAACGTTTGTATAAAATTCAATCAATCTGTTTCGTTTCAATTGTTCACGTATTAAACTGTATTTTAACATTAGTTTGTTCTAAACGATTGAAATATAGGGTATTGTATTTCATGAAGACGCAGTTTTCTTTCCACATATTCAAACCACACATTTATATCTTTACATAGTGCGTGTTTTAAATAAAACATCCAACACCCAACCGGTATACAAACTGAGGCCAGACAGTGTAATTTATAGAAAACGGCCAAATGTCGGTATCATATACTGGCGTTCATGGACAATTTCGAGGTGGAATGTTTTTTCCTCCGATCTTCCTATCTGGAGCATATAACATATATATTTCAATTATATTCGAAATATACTGTTCATATTTAAATCTACACTTTTTAAAATATTATTTCATGTCATTAAGCTAGAGTTTACATTTTACTCGGAAAGAACCCAGTAACTCTGGTTTAAGACAAATAATGGCTAGATTGTTTTCCTTTCATTGCATCCAAAGGTTTTTTATCATCAAAACTACATGTTGTTGTATATATAACTTACCATATGTATGAGCAGATATCTAACATGACGTCACATGCCTCACCATCAACTGGATATATATTGCTTTGTCATGTGTTATATGTTGAATGACGGGCATATTGCCTTTTTTCTGAATAAAGCATTTCTATCTATTACGTTTAAAGAAAGAATACCATGTTTGTTCTGGAACGCTGGCTTATGCAAATCTAAATTATTCTAATGTTAATTCAGGTTACGCAGAATATTGACGGCTACAACATATCTACTAGGCAATCTTGTGTATTGCATCTTATCTTTAAAGACTTGTTCGACTTATAACTATATTTTGTATTATAGAATATCATTTTCAAGACAGTGAAACTTGCGAACAGAAAATCCACCTTTAATAGAATTATTTTCCTAAGACATGGTCTATACAAATTATGTCTGGGTGGGTATGTAGGTTTGTATGATGGTGTAAGGATACATAATATAACTGGGCCGCGCTCTAAGAAAAGGGGGGTTTAATGCATGTGCGTTAAGTGTCGTCCCAGATTAGCCTGTGCAGTCCGCACAGGCTAATCAGAGACGACACTTTCCGCCTGAACTGGATTTTCTACAAGAACAGTCTTCCTTTAAACGAAAAACACAAAACAAGCGGAAAATGTCGTCCCTGGTTAGGCTGTGCGGACTGCACACGCTAATCTGGGACGACATTTTACTCACATGCATTAAACAAGTCGAGCGAGGCTCAAATATAAGCTATGTTCTGCTTGTAGTGGCCTGTGAACCAGAAGGTATACGTGATCTACCGGGTGTTGGTCGCGCTGGGGTTCCTCGCCTGGCTTATAGCTGACGTCATCTACGAGACCCGAACCTTCTTCCGGGAGCACACGTACACGTACCTGGTACAAACTGTACTAGACCATTTTGTTGCCGTATTGTAATGGATATGGTGTCCGCCTAGCGATCGGAAGGTCACATGTTCGATCCCCAATGTAAGAGCGTTCTTTAAATGTCACTCAAAGACACACATTACTGGTTCTACTCGAGAACGTTTCATTAAGCCTTTAGATTTCGATGCAATCGATCAAAAATAAATAGGCTTAAACAAAACTAGACAATTGAACGCTCGAGTTAACTATGTAAGGAATAATGTTACGTACCACTATCGCGATTGGCGCTCCTATACCGTGGTCTTAATACGGAACAAATGGTGATTATCCTAACATATCTCATCATGTACTAGTATGATCTGACGGGGCCGGTTTGCTCAGTTGGTATAGAGCAGGTTCGATCCCCGGCTCGGCCACATAACTTGTGTAGGGATAATACAAAAATTCCTTATATTGAGACATTATTGGAGATTGCAAATATGTGTATGGGGTCCATAAAACCGTAATAAAAAAACAAACTGTTCCACTAAAAAACTCATTAACTTATTATGCCCCACCACTCCGGTTCGTTTCAGATCTACGCGACCAACTGGAGCTTCATGCTGTTAACCTTGACCTCGTTGTTTATGGCAACCTGCGTTCTGTACTACTCCATCCGATCCGGAGAATGTCTCGGTGAGTGTCTCGAGTACGTTAAGACAATATTACTGTTATCACATCAAGCACTGCAGGTTCTTATGGTAAACCGGATTGTTTTTAGTAGTTAGGTTCTGTCTGCTCCAGGCGTTTGGCGTTTGGCATCAACAGACGCAGGATATACCGGAACGCGCGAACTGCGTTGGATATTAATGTATTTCATGCATATGGTAATTCAGTCTGTTTTGTAACATTGGACTTGTTCGGTATGAACTTAAATTTGTCAATCGGTCGAATGACGAAATATACAAAATTTAATTATTTCACAGTATTGGGAATATACATTTCTTGTAATAGCGCGCAAACAGAAACATACTCTATTACTTTTGAAGCTCTCAAAAACGTTAGAGGAATTAGGAAGCGTACTTGTACTTATCTTCGTCTGAACTTGTCGTGCGTGCGTCCGTTTAATCGGGTCCAGAGTTGAATTTCATCAGACAAATAAAAATATGCCACAAAAGTTCACCGCCTGGAGACTGCGTTTCACTTGCAACATGTGTGCATTTTTCCCCAAAGGTTACACTTACCGGTATAATGTTCAACTATTAAGCGGGTAATACACTTTATCTGAACTAAAACAATCACCTTCTATTCGGCAATTTTAAAATTAATCGTCGTGACAGATGATCACCGCGAGGAGACAACGTGTTGCGCGCAAAACCTGTATGCCCCTAGCGCCTCGTCAGCAGGTAAAATACGAACATAATGCTGCTTGGTTTGTACCTGTAATAACGCAATAAATCAAACTAGAAATCCACTCGTCGGATGTGTCGCATGACATATGGTAGCTTCATACATCGTTAAAAATTAGGAATTGCGTGGCACACTCTACAATTCCAATCAGCAAGCACTTAAAGTTAATGCTGAGCTGTTTTGAAAAGATACAATACTGTTATGTTTATATTCAAGTGGCAGTAACTCCGAAAATTCGAGATGCAGAGTTCTTGTAAATTGCGCTTCTTTTCAATTAGATCTATCTACACAAAAAGTTTAAAGATTTGAAAAATGTGAGTATATATACCGTATTAGTAAATTTACATTACTTGAAGACAATCTTCTAAACCCCATGGCCCAGATGGTATATATTTTTATGTCATTTCATATGATCAAAACTGGCCATCCCCGGTCAATATGCAAAAAAATATTATTAAAACTTTCTCGAAAACTGCAAACCCTGGCTGTGATCAACCTACTCAAGAGAGTGATTGGTCCACTGGTTTTCTTGTTTCTAGAGGCTTTTACAGATATGTTAGCCATCGGTAGTTTTTTTTTTTTACAATTTGTATTCATATTGATATTTTATAATCAAGTTCCCTTGCGATTCGTATAACAAACAGTATTACAAAATGACTCTGTCGCGCAATGAATATCTGTTGTTACACTGTACTAGCGTTATAATGAATTCACAGATATCACAGCTGTGCTGTACCGGCAATATGACCTTTGTAACAATATGCATGTTACAGCTGCATTATGCCTCACTTTGATGATTACCATAGCAACATGAAACTGCCTCAAATACACTATATAATTATGTTCCGTCTCTTATCACGAAATACGACTCCGTAATCTAATAATTCAATGTATAAAGACCGGTTGGCTTTATCAAATTCAATGTATATTTATCTGAGAACGCTAGTAAACATAAACTCAATATGTTATATATTTCAAACAAATTATCTGGTGACTACTCATATATAAAGCTCACCTAATAACAACTTGCTGATAGTCAGCGTTTGTGATAGTCATTTGTCGGTCGTCCGTTAAGATTTTCGTTCAATTGCAGAGTTATTAGTTATAAGTTTAATATAATTAGTTTAATATTTTCCTGTATATGCAAATAGTGTCTATGTTTATTATCGTTAACAATGTCATTTGTGTCCTAAATGTGCATCATAAAGACTTCCGCTTTTAACATCAAAGTCGATAGCTTTTACGTTTTAATTAACAATTTTGATACTGAACTTTCATACGCCATCCCTTGCATGAGTTTTATCACGAGCCAAACTTCACATGCATTATCCTTGGTTTTCAATTTTTTTCAATAAGGAATTTGAAATAGAAAAAAAATCTGGGACGATACTTAACGCACATCATTAATTCCAGTTCATAACGAGGCCCATTTAAATGAGAAAACGCATTTTTTTTTTAATTTCTAGACCGGCAGACGTTCGAGCGGATGCCCCGTGCGCTGAAGGTGCAGTGGCTGCTACAGAACATCAGCTACAACTCCGCCATGGTGGTCACCGTCTCCTTCTGGTCCTACATCGGCGTCCTCGACAAGTCAGGTAAGCTCTAACTTCCGCTAGTTATCTACATAATTATATGTGTCGTGTTCTGAGAAAACTGGGAAAAACGCTTGTGCGTAAATTGTCATCCCATATTAGCCTGTGCAGTCCGCACAGGCTAATCAGGGACGACAATTTCCGCTATTATGGAATTTTCGTTTAAAGNCCGCCTTATGTGAATTTTCGCTAAGCAGAGAGTTCCTTTAAAGGAAAGATTACATACAAGCGGAAAGTGTCGTCCCTAATTAGCCTGTCAGGACTGCACATGCTAAAATGAGACGACACTTTACGAACATGCATAAAGCCCCGTTTCCCCAGATAGAAATTCAATAGCGGTTTCAACGTCATTTACGAGGACGGTTTTAAGAAATTAGAACCAAATCTCTAGTTCGAAGGTCAAGGTTTCATATAAAGTATTTTTTAGAATAATCAATTTAGAATCTTTTAATCCGTGCATACGAACAATTTATTGACAGAGGTACTTGTGGCAATGTCACTTTCGTTATAAGTAATATAGGCTCGTTTGAAAATTTAAATTTCACAATTCAAGGTCACATTTACGAAATCAGTCGTAAACTCTTTGTACGGAGAAAAACTTTTTCCAGCATGGATGGATTTTCACAAAAAAAACTTTGCAGAACTGACCCTGACCCCTAGGTCAAACATCAAGTGTGAGAAATAATTTTGTCCGAATCATAACTTTGGATAGCAGTGTCTCACTAAAAGAAACCGACTCCTTGGTCCAAGGTCAATGTCACAAAAAGTCCATGGTCAACTATATGAAATCAAATACTTATATTTCGCCCAACATTGGCAGATTTTACAAATAACTTGGTATAAGTGGCAATGGTTCTGAGGGGAATGTCAAGCGCAAGAACCACGTAAGTTCAAGGTAAAAGTCCAAGGTTAAATATAGAAGTCAACTCGAAACACTTTGTCCGGAGCATAATTGTATCCAGCATCGATGGATTTTCAAATATCTTAGCAATTTGACAAGCAGTGCATGTCATTCACAGCAGCCTGATTCCTGGGTCCAAGGTCAAGGTGAAAGGTCAAAACTTAGTTATTCAGAGCGTTACTTTGTCCAGAATTAATCGACTTTCTACAAAAACATATTTGGCAGAAGTGACAAGCAGGGATGGCAGGGTGTCCGAAGTTCCAAGGTCAAGGTCACTGTCAATGGTCATATATGAGGGACCATTCTGTCATACTTTTTTCTTATCGCAACTTTGTCTAGCACATTACATGAACTTCAAGCATACCGAGATGACGCGGCGCACGCAAAAGTCCCTTGGTCCCAAATGTCACAAAGGTCAAAAGAAAACTGAGAGAAATCAGTTAAGATTTTGTCCAATCTTTACATAAAACAAATTGAAGGTCTTATATTTGTTACAATGGCGCTCTTGTTAAGTTTTGTTGCACGGAGAATAAATTGATATGTTAATGAAAAACATTTGCCCTTTCAGAGGTTTTTAAATCCACCTCCAGTGAAGTCAAACACACGTTGAACACGCTGTACGTCATATTGGACGTGCTGATTTCCGGGTCGCCGTTCCGCATATTACACTTGCTCTACACGGTCGGACTCGGTTCCGTTTACTCGCTGTTCAACGCCGTCTACTTCCTCAATGATGGCACAATTTTAGAAGGCCGCCATTACGCATACAATCTTCTGGATTGGGGAAAACCCAGCGAAGCAATTGTCACGTGCGTTCTATGCGTGGTTCTATGCGTTTTCGCGCAAATAGTTCTCTATGAGTTATATAGGATAAGATTTTTTATTTATAAATGTATTTACTTCGGATCCGACAGCGTTACCAAGTCGGATTCGGAAATGCAGCGGATAATTGCGGCCGAGGCAGACGCGCCGGCCTATCAAACTATAGACGATAGAGGGGAGCGTAATCTGTCAGAGATTCCAGAGGAATGACGGTTCTTCAACGGGATAAATTAAAATGATCAATACATTGTTATTCGCAGAACCTTTTTTTACACAATATCTTTATCTTTAATTTTTTATCTATTTGATATAATTATTATTGATGGGAACGATTATTCGAATATTTGAAAATCGGCCGAATATTCGAATCAAAAATTTATATTGGAATATTCGGTTTTAATACTTTTATTAATTATTCAGTAAGTAAGACATAACAGTACATTTATAATGCCATATGTATATGCTATTCTGTATCCAAATATGTTATTAGTGGAATATGTTAAATTATCATTGTACTGAGTATGGTCGAGTTTCTGATTTCCAGCAATGACGAATAAATAAAAAATGTCAGTGACGTTTGGAATTTTATTAATCACAAGAAAAAATAATTAAAGTCATGGTATAATATTGTAAGAAAAGTCAGGGTATTATATTATCCCAATGATCTAAAAACTATGTCGCAAAATGCCAATCTAAAATAATATGTCGTAGAATTCCAGTTTGAAATTATATGAGTGTCATACAAAAGTCAAGGTTGATTGTGCAGAAAATGGGTTACACAGGGAGTCTTTGGAAGGTGACCTGTCTGTTGCCGGCGGACCGACGACCAGCTGCCGGCACAGTCACGCAGACCACCGACCTGAAATACAGACGGCAGTTTTTATAGACATTGTGCCCTTTCAATAAGTAAGGAGCGTTTTAAAACCAGTGCGTAAATTGAAAACAAGTGCAATAACTTTCTGGTAGTTTGTGCCCGCGATGTGTCCCATTTAATTGTGAACTAGAACTGTCAATGATGTGTCTGAAATACCCGTCACCCCTACCGCATGCCTCTTTTAGAAAGCATTGCTAGTTCGGATGTAAAAAAATGGCAATAACTCTGAAAAAGGCATTAACAGTTATGGTTCTTAGGCACTGCATATCCCCACAATGAAAGATTCCTAGAAATGAAGTTTTGAGTTAGTAACTATCAAAGTTTTCGAGATATGACCCAGAAATTTGTTTAGCATGAAAATTAGCCAATGACAATAGCTTTGCAATTATGTTAGCAAGAGTTGTGACTCTTGTTCACTGAACTCCCTGTAGTTGAGATATTATCTACCTATGGTATTTCAATTTGATATTTATCAGATATGCCCTCAACGGATTTAAAGAGACAAAATTAACAAAGGGCAATAACTCTAAACATATAAAGAAAAGAGTTATGATTTGTGAGCACCAATCTACCAATGAAAATTACAGTGATACCTCTTATAATGTTAGATATATATTACGGACAAAATCCCGACGGTCGGGCGGAACGGGAGAAACGAATTGTATGTTATAAGCCAATGTGACCTTGACCTTCAATATGTTAACTCTTTCAGTGCTGGAACCGAATTTTGAAGGCCTTTGCAAACAGTTTGGATCCAGATGAGACGCCACAGAACGTGGCGTCTCATCAGGATCCAAACTGTTTGCTATTCTGATAGTATTCTTTGGAAAAAAATCGAAGAAAATGCTAATTTTAGAAATTCAGCAGACAACATTTTAGCAGACGACAAATTTCCCAGCATGCAAAGGGTTAA